>CAUYRT010078313.1:0-31431 GCA_963574885.1 Lepilemur ruficaudatus
TTTGAACCTGAGGGTGGTCTTGGGGATCCCCAAACTTGTAATTGGTGTCAAAGTGAGGGCAGTCTTATGAACTGTTCCCCCAACTTCATAGTTGGGTAACTTTTGCAGTTGGTGTCTGGATTTGCATTCACTAGATCAACCCTGACTCCTGACTCACTGAAACGTGTGGTTTGGGAAGAAAAAGGATGCGAGGGAAGGTATTGATAAACCTTTAATTCCTGGGTGGCTCTCTGGTCATCCATGCTGTTGGAATGTATCTGCACTGTGATCAGTTACTAGAGGTCAAAGTCACCAATGGAATTTAGAAGTGGTAGATCCAACTCCCAAGGAGTTGTCTTATTTGATATATAAAGAAATGTAAAATAACAAGAAATAAGCCAAATATGCAATCCTTAGATTATTGTTACCTGTAATAGTTAAAGTGAAAGTTACAGAGAGTGTTGGGGTAGATCCTGATGTTAGGCCAAGCTCAGATTTCAGCCAGCCTGAGCTATGGCCCCTAGCCTCAGGGTGACTGCCAAAGGGAAAAATACGCTGGACAACAGACAGCGTGTCTACAACCCCTGGTCACTTGGAAGTTTATCCATGTTGGAGGAGGACAAAACCAAAAACTACTGAAAGCAGGGGTTATGATGTGAAAGAGTTGTGTCATTTTGTGGAGACTTATCATCAGCTTCTTGTGAAACCTTTACCGAAATCATTGTGAAACTGACTAACATAAGGTCAGCATCCTTGGTTTTGAATACTGCAGAATGGAAGAACATGCTTGGTTTGATGTAGGATCCAAAGCTCTCTGTTGAACCATTGTAGATAGCTATGCATGGTCCAAACATAGCAAGTTATTCCTTAGGGATGGCTAGTCTGGTCAACTAGATAAAAGCTGCTATAAAGTTTGTTTACATTGAGAAAGTAAATTGTTGTCCTCCAAAAAATGCCAAATGGAATTCTTCAGATAAAGGGTCTGATGATATGCTTTATGTGCAAGCCATGTTTAGATTGGCTTTATGACGATCAGGGTATTCATCCACTGAACATCTCCTTCCTGAGGTCATGCTAAATCTCAAGATTAAGAGGGCTGCATTTACGTAGGAACCCCATGTAATCTTACTGCTGCAAAATCAAGCAATGGCAAGAGAAACCTCATCAGCTTTGTTATCTTAGTTTTCCCTTACTGGCCTTACAGGTGCTAAGAAAATTAGGGTATTCATAAGAAAGTGAGGAAAGACGAAGTGAAAAGTCAAGGGACATATCCCAGCAGAATAGAAATCATAGACAATTATTAATAAATGGGATGAATAAATCTGAAATTGATGGGATTGAAACAAAGGTCCTAATGCAACACTGTTGGAAATTGGGTGAACCAATGGGAATCCCCTTCAGCCCCCCAATAGTAAAGGACCGCAAATAACAGTACCCTCTATATCTCTGTTCGGAGGAATTAAAAAACCTGGAGGGCGAAGGTATGAGCCACTGCATCTGGCCAGGTTTGTTGATTTTATTTATCTTTTCAAAAAACCAACTTTTTGTTTCATTGATCTTCTGAATATTTTTTTTGGTCTCAATTTCATTTATTTCTTCTCTGATCTTTATTACTTCTTCCCTTTTCTAATTTTTGGTTTGGTTTGTTCTTGCATTTCTAGTTTCTTGAGGTGCATTATTATATTATTAATTTGAAGTCTTTCTACTTTTTTGAGATAGGCATTTATTGCTATAAATTTCTCTCTTAGTGCTGCTTTTGTGGTATTCTATAGATTTTGGTATGTTGTATTTCCATTTTCATTTGTTTCAAATAATTTTTTAATTTCCTTCTTAATTTCTTCATTGACCTATTGGTCATTCAGGAGCATGTTGTTTAATTTCCATGTGTTTGTGTATTTTCCAAGGTTACTCCCATTATTGATTTCTACTTTTATTCCATTATTGTTAGGAAAGATACTTAATATGATTTCTACTTTTTTGAATTTATAGAGGCTTGTTTTGTGGCCTCAGATATGATCTACTTTGGAAAATGTTCCATGTGCCAATGAAAAGAATATATTCTGCAGCAGTTGGGTGAAATGTTCTATAAATGTCAGTTAGGCCTATTAGATCTAGTATGTAGTTTAACTCTGATTTTTTTTGTTGATTTTCCGTCTGGATGATCTGTCCCTCACTGGGAGTAAGGTATTAAAGTTAGCTACCATTATTGTATTGAAGTCTTTCTCTCCCTTTAGATCTATTAATATTTGCTTTATATACTTGGGAACTCCAATGTTTGGTGCATAGATATTTATAATTGTTATATCCTCTTGCTGACTTGACCCTTTATCATTACATGGTGACCTTCCTTGTCTTTTTTTAATAGTCTATTGGTAGTCTGTTTTATCCAACATAAGTATAGCTACTTCTGCTCTTTTTTGGTTTCCAGTTGCATAGAATATCTTTTATATCCCTTCACCTTCAGTCTATGTGTCTTAATAGGTGAAGTAAATTTCTTAAAGGCAGCATATAGTTGGGTCTTTTTAAAAAAAAATCCATTCAGTCACTCTGCTGTTTAATTGGAGAGTTGAAACCATCTACATTCAGTGTTATTATTGATAAGTAAAGATTTACTATTGCCATTTTGTTGCTTGTTTTCTGGTTGTTTTGTGACTCCTCCCTTTCTTTCTGTCTTTCTTTGTAGTTAAGTGAATATCTCTAGTAGTATGTTTTAATTTGTTTTTTTTATTTTTAGTGAATTTATTACATGTTTTTGTGTTGTGGTTACCATGAGGCTTACAAAGAAACATTTTATAAATATAGCATGTTATTTTAAAGAGATGACAACTTATCTTAAAACACAAATAAAATAATAAAAACAAAGGCAAAAACACACAAAAAAATTCTATACTTTATCTCCATCCCCCTACATTTTCACTCTTTAGTTGTTTCAATTTGCATATTTTAAATACCTATCTCTTAACAGTTTTCTTTTGCACATTAGTATTTCTCTTTTTTTTTCCAGATTGAAGAACTCCCTTTAACATTTCTTAAAAGATGGATCTGATGATGAATTCTCTCAGCTTTTCCTTGTGTATGAAACTTTACCTCTGCTTTGAGTTTGAATGACAATTTTGCTGATACAGTATCCATGGGTTGCACTTTTTTCCTTTAAGCACTTTGAAAATGTCATTACACTTCCTCCTGGCCCATAGGGTTTCTGTTGAGAAGTCCATTCCCAGACAAATTGGAGCTCTTTTTATGTTTGTTGCTTCTCATCTCTCACTGGTTTTAGGATCTTCTCCTTGTCTTTGACTTTTGAGAGTTTGGTTATTAAATGCCTTGGAGTAGTCTTATTTGGATTGAATTTGTTTGTTGTCCTAAGACCTTCTTGTACCTGCATATTTATATCTTTCTCAAGTTTTTGAAACTTTTCTGCTATTATTTCTTTGAATAAGCTTCTACCCCTTTCTCTTGCTTAGGTCCCTCTTGAACACCAACAATTCTTAGGTTTGGTCTTCTGAGGTAATTTTCTGTGTCTTGTAGGCTGGCTTCATTCAATTTCATTCTTTTTTCTTTTTTCTCATTTGAATGTGTATTTTCAAATAGCTGTTCTTCAGTCTCACTGATTCTTTCCTCTGTTTGGTTCACTCTGCTATTTAGAGCCTCTAAAGAGTTTTTCAGTTCAGCAAATATATTTTTCAGTTCCAAGACTTCTGTTCAATTTTTTATTATCATTTTAATCTCTTCATTAAATTTCTATGATAAATTTCTGAATTACTTTTCTGTGTTATCTTGGAGATCAGAGTTTCCTTAAAACTGCTATTTTTAATTCTTGATCCAAGAACTCAAAAATCACCATCTTGTTAGGGTCAGTCACTGAATTTTTGCTTTGTCCTTTTGGGAAGGTCATGATTCCCCATTTGCTGTTGTTTCTTGTGGGTATATGTCTATGTCTTTGCCTTGAAGAATTAGTTGTTTATTCCAGTTTTATCTGTCCAGCTTGTTTTGGCTTGTATTAAATATATTTGCTTGGCAAATCTTTACTGCTAGGTCACTACTTCCTTTTTGGCTCTATGTCATGCCTTAAATCCAGGTTCACCTTGGCTCTAGTAAGTTGTCAGAGCACTGCCTATCCCCAATATGAGAGGTCCTAAAGAGATTATCCTGCCAGTGTAGAAAGGCTGGCTAAGGGTTCGTGACCTGGAGACCTGGGAAACATACCTCCTACAGCTGGTCTTATTTGACATCTCCTTTGGCTGAATCACAGAGCTGAGTTTCTGGCTCGGAAATGGTAGTCCCACCTCCCTTTCCTGCTTTTGCCTATTCCCAGGGATATCTCTCCCTTCAGGCAGTCATGGGTTATGGCAAGGATACGTCTCTTGCCAGAAAACCCAAGAAGGTGAGTTACTTTTTTCAGTGTAGAAAACATGAGTTGAGGGGAGATTTTCTGTGCAGTTGGAGCCTGGCTGGATGTGGGGGAGGGGCATTGCAGAGGTAGAAGTCCAGTTGTTGCTGGTGAAGATCTCAGTGCTGTATATTGGGTTTTGGTGGGTTTTTCTGTGGGAAGGAGAAGCCAACCTGCCTCTATATCACCATTTTAGAACCAGAACTTTTCAGTCTGCCAGTCTTAATTGGACATGCAAAATGGGAACTAGAGCTGTTGAAGCCCTCACAGTTGTTAGTTTAAAACATTATAGAATATCTGGTACATAAAAGAAATCAATGACATTTTAGAAGCTAAAGTGCTGATACCAATGAATTACTTGTACAGCACTTCTATACGGCTTTTAGAAAAAGGTGACAACCCATGAAGACTAACAGTGGAGTACTGAAGCTTGAATAACGTAATACTACTCATACCATCAATAGTCCTGATAAAGTTTAGCAGCACAAAAAGTACAGCAGGCTTACGAGACTGGATATCAGTGATTGATATCTTCAATGCCTTTTTTTCTGTATCAGTCATGGACAACAAGCAACTGCAGTTTGCCTTTATGTAGGAAAAATTATATTTACTGAATTGCTATAGGATTATTTGAATTCACCAGCTACTGTCATAATTTGGTTAAAAAGGATTTGGACTGATTTACGTTCTGCATGTAATAGCACACTATATTAATGATATCATGATAATACCTGAAACTGAAGACCAAGTGAGGATTGACCTAAATGTAAGTATGACACACATGACCAGCAGAAGTTGGCTGATAAATTCATTAAAGGTCTAAGGACCTGCCCAGTGAGTAAAATTCTTAGGAATAACCTGGGCAGGTGCCACACATGACATTAAATAGGCAAGTAAAAATAAACTGATTTCATTACCTACCCCTTGAACTAAACAAAGAAGCTCAATGTTTCATTGGTATATTTGAATTTTGGAGAATGCATATTCCACATTTGGAAATATTGCTAGCTACTATTCATAAAACTACCCAAAAGAATACTATATTTAAATGAGGACCCAAACAAAATCCAGTCATGTCTAAACTGCAAAATATAGCTTCTCTTTCAAAGCTTTTTTGGTACCTATGATCCATATACACACATGATTTTGGAAGTGTCTGTAACACATACTTTTGTAGACTGGAGGATATTGCAGAAGCCTGTGAATACCACCCACAGGTGACCAATGGTATTTTATACCAGAACATTCCTGGATAGCATGGTAAGATATACAATAGTAGAGAAACAACTACTAGCTTATTACTGATCATTAATAGAAAATGCTCCTATAACTGAAGGACATAAAATACTCCTAAAACCTGAAATATCCATAATGTCTTGAGTGATAGCAAAGAAATATTCTAATAAGGCAGAATTCAACAAAGTTCCATAATAAAATGGAAATGGGTCATACAGGAACATGTTACTGGGGGAAGGTGAAGAGGTACTCATTGTGTCTACAAGCAGGTAACCTCTTTTCTTCTAGGACTGACTTTGGAACCATCTGAGGAGCTTTCGCATCCTATTGCCACCTGGACAGTGCCCTGTTCACAGATCTGTATTAATCAACAAAGAGCTGATTGGTTTATGGATGGCAGTTCCAGGGTGGATGAACAGCATCCTGTTTGAAGGCCACCACACTAAAATTGGCAGGTTGGAAGGGTTTGATTGAAGAAGATAACAAATCAGCTCAATGGACTGAATTGCATGCTGTTTTCCTTGCAGTGATGGGAGAATTGACAAGGATAAAAGCCTTTAGGTTTTGTTTTTTACTGACTCATGAGCAGTGGCCATGGCTATACGGTCAGGTAGAGGGGTGATGGAATACAGCCTACGAAATCGATGCCCACATAGGGCACGGCTTTATAAAAATCACTGTGGGAATTTAAGGGACACAGTGAAGTAAAACACTCTGATGTCCATCAGAAGAGCTCCTTTCTAGGCTCAGAAGGTAATTAGAATTGGCAAGAGTACATCCTGGTGTGCTTGCTTGAGGTGGCCAACTGGGCCCAACAAAGGAGTGAACGTTGGGGGACTTTAGCAATGCAGAGGTGGTCTGAATCTAGACATATTCCTCTTCCACAGAATGCCAACAAGATCTGTTCGTCATGCCAGTAAGAAAGACAGAGACTGTATATGTCCATGTGACAGATGCCCTAAGGGGAAGTCCTCTCACATAGCTGGTAAGTCAACTATACTCCCTCAGTGTGGGTAGCCCTGCGGGCTATTAATGGGTCCTGACAGGAATAGACACTTACTTACTCCGGACTGGGCTTTGCATAATCAGTGGTAGATGCAATGCTCAAAATACTATAAAAAGACTGAAGAAAAGATATTGTACCAATCTGGACCACCAAGTCATATTTCTTCAGACCAAAGAACATACTCTCAGAGTCAGGGTTTGATAGAGAATTCAAATGGTCTATTGAACATTTATTGTCTAAAATAGGGGAGATAAAGGCATGAAGGACTGGCTTATATGCCTTCACAAATGTGTGTTCACAGTGTATGTGGAGGCATACATGGGGGAGGGTAGTCAGGGTTCCCAGAAGATAGATTCCTCCACTTTCCTGGAGTATCTGAAGAAGATGAAAATGGGGCACATGATGCTAAGACTAGAAATCTTTCCATGGCAGGAAGGTGCTGGTGTGACCACACAATTCTTGTCCACATCACCTCAACTTTCTTTTTTCCTCCCTGATGCAGTGATACAAAGACCAGGGCTGCAACTGCAGGTACTGGAGGCAGGGATGATACCTACACAAGAAACTACAATTATACTTTGAAACTTTTAAATCAGGATTCCTAAGATCCCAATGAGGTGGACTGTGCCTTCCCCACATCTGGCAAAGTTGGTGTCAACAGGGAATGCACCAGTATTGCCTGGCGATTATGGTATCCTGCTAGTTCCGTACCTATGTAGCCCTGGGCCATGTCAACAAGAGTGAACAAGAGGGCAACACTTGCTAGACCAGTCATGCTGCTGGCAGTCGGGATCAGGACAGTGGCTTAACGTCATGTCTCTTCAGAGGTGGAAAAGGTTGGGTACAATGATAATTGGAGAGAGGGAGGAATAGCAGCTGAGGCTAAATGAGTGAATAAATGAGTTATGTAATGAGGAAAATCCAGTATTACTTTTGTACCCCAAGAGAGGCTCAAGGCGAAAGATGATATTGTCTCCCTTAGCTCAATTATGCCAGATGCCTGAACTGGTGAGGCCGTATGTTGCCAAGACCACTCCTATTTTTGGAACCTGACAGGTTGAATGGAAGCCTGCAAACCTGAGTGGCATATATATCCCTGGAGACATGTCGGTCGTGTGAAATGATGACCAAGTGAAACTGGACCAATTGTCAATGACTGACTAGGACTCTGGTAATGTGCCTGGATCTGTTGATTTTTATTTTTCAGGTTTCATCTACTACCATTCTGCAAAATGGTGTGACATTGGCATTGTTAATAAGATTATAATATTGATACTGATGGTCAATGTATTGGGAAATCAAGTTAAAGCCTTCTTAGTATGTAATGCTGGTGGAAAATGACTGGCCTGAGGAAGAACTGGAGTTTACTAATCATAAGCTAATTTTTATGCTAAATAGTTCTGCATAAGCTTATCACAAGGTACAAACAGTGGTGGATCAAAAGGGGGAGGAAATAATCAAATAAATACAAAAATATGAAGTGTATGTAATAATTTTATAACCTTACTAGAATTATCCATAAGCCTGAGCCTAGAATTTTCTTCTTCAATCTCTCACCTTACTTTCAAAAATTGCTGTATTAGATTTGTTTGTGAAATACAAATGCTAATAAAATATAAAACAGAAAGGGATAATAGCTCAGTGAGAGAAATTCAAGAAATAGAAAAAGTTCACAGTACAATTCACTTCCAGCTTCCATAACCCAAGCCTTATAACATTCATGACAGCAAAGCTCCTGGCTGGCAGCTGCCAGGCATGAAAATTTGCTTCTGATTATCTGTTACCCATGTCAAGCTTGTTCACTCTGTCAGGTAGTCAGTGGGATGTCAGGGAAGGTCAGAGAGGTAAATCCAGAGAGAGAGGCTGACATTGTCATTGTTTTTTCAAATCTATGTAACTTTCTGTATCATTTTGGAAGTCTTTTGATTTTCACTCTGGTTAAGTGAATGACTATTATTTCACAGCGACCTCTGATCCTGCTTTGATCGAGTGTTTTAAACCTTTTGACATCCTTGGCATGTTTCTGCAGGATCAAAATTCTAAATTAAGTCTTTTTGACCTAGAATTAACTTTGGAATTTTCCAGTTGGGCCACTAGAAAGTCTCAAAGGATGTATCTCTCATCTTGTAGAGATACTATATGATTAGGCTTATTTGGTAAATTGTGTGGGAAACAATGTCAAATGATAAGTAACGCTAGATCTTCTTTCAGTTACATTTATGGGTATATTATTGATATGAATGTTCCAAAATTGTATAAAACTCTTTGATATCTAATATGACATCAGTCATAATTCTGGATCTTGTGCTGTGTGCCACAAAAATAACTAAATTTCCTTGTCCCTTGTTGATTATAATAAACTTTCATCAGATTTTGAACCATGGTTATTCTAAGTTTTTGTCATCCACAATTATTCTTTTGATTTTTTTCTAAAAGCATCTGCAATGAGCTATCATCCAAAATTGCTTTTCATGGAAAAGACTCTAGAAGTACTCTTAAATACAGGTTTCTAATAAATTTAAGATCAATGGATTAAGTAAAAATTTTTCAGAACTCCAGTAAAGAAACTGATGAGTTCATAAAACTACTTCAAGATCAAACAAAACAAAAATTATGTGTGATTGAATATCTGGCGAAGAAAATGTTTTCATGACTTTTATTTAAAACATTGCTGGTTCTTTAGTTAAATGTTTTGTTTTTCAGATTTAAGAAAATTTTCTCTCTTGAACTATCTGTAGTTTACTGCAATTTGGTAAAGTATACTTTTGTGAACAAAGATGGATATATTTGCTTTTTTTTTTCCCTACTAGATTCCTCCAAAATTTGGAAATCTATGGAATATTTGGAATATCTATGAGTATTCTTATGGCATTATGGTTATTTGCATAAATCCAATAAAAATCTGCTGTTTCTTTATAAAACAGAATACAATTTGAAACATTGGTTATATTATCAAAACTTTGACTGAAATATCATATTTAACAATGTACACATTTGTTTGCATTATTTCAGGACAGGAGGGGAAAAACATATGCACAGAATTCCTGGTTTCTAGGGTTCCTAAAGATAAAAATTGTCACTTCCTGGCAGGCTCAGGAACCTTAAGACTGTAGGTAAAATCTAAAGTCTGCCTTAGTTTGGCTTCCTAGCCTCAAGAGATCTTTAAATCTGAGATTCCTATGTGATCTATGTAGAGAGAAAAAGTTACGTTTCTTACAAAAAGCTATAATATACCGGTTAATGGATTGTAGCTCTGTACATTGTTTTCAAGTTCTTGCTTTCTGCCTGCAGACTAGACTAGATCTTGAATTCTAGGTTCCTCCAATCCAACTTTTTTCCATAAAATTACTAAAAACAAGAATTTCTCTGTTCCTAAAGCCCTATAAGCTGACACTAGATGAATTTTAAGAAACAGGTCCTGTACCTAACATGTGGGCCACAAAGAAAGTTCACCAAACCATCCAAGACATTTAAACTGCAAACCAGGATAAGAAGTTGACATTTTCACATTGACAGCTTTTTCCAAGACATCAAAACAAGACTCCATATCATAATGAAATTCTTACCCTTCTTTTTTTTCTTTTTTTTTTTAAGACAGAGTCTCGCTTTGTTGCTAGAGTGACATGGCATCAGCCTAGCTCACAGCAACCTCAAACTCCTGGGCTCAAGCGATCCTCCTGCCTCAGCCTCCCGAGTAGCTAGGACTACAAGTATGTACCGCCATGCCCGGCTACTTTTTTCTATATATTTTTAGTTGGCCAATTAATTGCTTTCTATTTATAGTACAGATACGGTCTCACTCTTGCTCAGGCTGGTCTCGAACTCCTGACCTTGAGTGATCCGCCCACCTTGGCCTCCCAGAGTGCTAGGATTACAGGCAGGAGCCACTGCGCCCAGCCATCCTACCCTTCTTAATGTTTACATTTTTATACTTGACAGGATAATGGTCATTTGATTTATTCAAGTGGTTGCCTTCAAGCTTAAATTCATGGCTGAAAGCCATTATGCAAACTGGGATTGTCATACTGTTATTAATTTAACTTTATATTTTTCATTTTTAAACTTTGCATCTGCCACTTGTTTAAATTTTTGCAGAAGTACAACTCTAACAGAATGACGCTGGCCCAGCCCTTTGATACGATAGCAAACCCCTATGAAGCAGATAAAATTGAACTTAATGGACTTGGCCTGACCATCACTCTCTTGAGAACTCCCCTGTTGCTCAAGTGTTGACACTGACTCCTAGCCACCATTCACTCCCTCTAATGTGGGACCAGACAGGCAACCGAGGACATGTCCATCCTGGCACTGAGGAACATCAAAACCTAACTAATTACAGGATAATTAATTAGTGATGCTTTTGGAGAAAGATCTTGATCAATGGGGAGACGTGAAATTTGTCAGAATCAAAATGGAGTTACTTATGTTAAAAAAAAAAAAATAGAGCCCAGGAAGGCTATGAAGAGAGGGTCCTTATGCATACATTCCTAATAACAAAAATAGTTACGAAAGACTCTGCAACGAACACAACCTTGCACAAAGGCCATTGCAACCTTACATACACAAAAAAACACTTCTGCAAGGACATCTGCCTAGCAACTGCCTGTCCAACCTCAGACTGGCATCACTCTTGTTGATCTTTGTAGCCAAAGATAATTATTTCAAAACGATTATGTTACCCTATTCATTTTTTTCCTGTAAAAACCTTTGTAGGCAGTGGCATACACCTGTAGTCCCAGCTATTCAGGAGGCTGAGGCGGGAGGATTGCTTGAGAGCCCAGGAGTTCAAGGCCAGCTACATAGCAAGATCCTGTCTCAAAAAAACAAAAACAAAAAACCACTTTTGTCTTCCTTTACCCTACCTCCCTGAATATGTACACAGTTTACCATGGCACATGTATTCCCATTGCAATGCTATATTCTCAAATAAATATCATATTTTCTTAGAAAGCCTCTCTCCGTTTGTTATTTAGGTTGACAACTGATTATGAGAGGGAGTTACTGAGATAAAACAGAGGAGAAGACAATTGGAGGAGAGAAAGTCAAGAACCGGCTACACATATACCTAAATTGCTAACAA
Source organism: Lepilemur ruficaudatus (assembly GCA_963574885.1). Lineage (NCBI taxonomy): Eukaryota > Metazoa > Chordata > Mammalia > Primates > Lepilemuridae > Lepilemur > Lepilemur ruficaudatus. The sequence goes on from CAUYRT010078313.1 coordinate 11,689, forward strand.
GAAGGAAATAATGATGAGAGAATGGGAGTGAGCCGCCAGCTAAAGTCTTCGAGAGATCGGGCAGAGTGATCAAGGTGTGCTCATCACAACTAGAGAGGGGGACCACAGGGTGATCTAAGTCAATAACATGAGATTTATAACTGAGTGATTTTAGGGAAGAAAGAGGAAGAAAGGTCTGGAGGAGGAAATGAGAAGCAAAAGCATTCACCCAACTCCCATCCAGGTCCAGCAGTAGCACAGGGAAGAGAGAGAAAATGACAATCTCTTGGGAGGGCGCCAGGGGAAGCCATGTCTTGGGAAGAGCTAGGAGGTGAAGAGAAGAACAGTGAAGCAGTAAGGATTGGGGGATTATGCTGACAATTGACTTTAAATTCCAAAGGGCCAGTGAAGTCGTTCAAGAGGAGAAGCAGAGTCACAGGGCAATTCGAGTCTGGGCATGAAGATGGCCAGGCAGTCCTGGGATTCACATGATGACAGGATAAGAATGGTCTTGTGGTTCCAAAGCAGCAGAGGAGACAGAGAAGACCTAAGTGTCAACATGAGGGTGGTCTTTACAGGAGCCTGAGGACATCTATAGCACCCTCTTGACTTCTGATGGAGACCTCCAGGCCAGCCAGATGAGGGTGGTCCTACTCTTTTAAAGACCTAACACAGATCTAACACACTCCCTAGAGCTTTGTGTGATGATGGAAATGTTCTACACTTGCACTGTCCAATATGATAACCACTAGCCATGTGTGGATGGCACAGATCCAACTCTAATCATTTCTCCAAGTTCTCTGACCATTCTCTTCATTACTAACAGGAAACCTACTCTTTATTTGTCCACCAAAGAAAATGTTCTTCAAATTTAAAAGCACAGAATAAGCCACACAAAACAAACTAAAAACCCAAGGCAGCAAACACCTATTCCCTTTGAATAAATTGAAATCTACAGTTCAGAAAATTATTAGAGATGACCATTACAAATGGGCACACATTATCATAAAGATTAAGCTTAACTAAGTTCTAGAACAGATTATTACAGAGCCAATTTCGGCCACCTAGAATGCTCTCCAGAAGCCAGCATTGGTGCACTGAGACAATGTCCTGGGAGCCTCTCTAGAGACCATTTTATAATCACTCAGCAAATGCTCTCTGCTGATGTTGAGAGTATAGTTTCTCCACAACCACAAACACTTATCCCAGAAACAACCTGGAGTCCAGGGAGTCACAGAAGAGGAAAGGTGGCCTGTGCCTGGGGAACTGCCACCAGCTGAACTGCATGGACATTAGGTACCTCCTGACCCAGTAAGGAAATAACTGAAGCACATAAAAAGGGATTGTGAATAATGCAGTCACAAATACCAGAAGGAATAACTTCCAGTCCCATCACTGCATACATGGGACACCAGAGAGAGAGAAGAGAAAATAAAACCAGTTATTTCAAATGCTTCATTGAAAGAGATAAAAACATCCTTTTTCCTCCTTCCCCAGTGGGGTTCATTTCTGTCCCAGCGGTGGTCACAGGAGCACTGCATGCAGAATGCTCACCATTCCAGCTACTGGATCTAAAAACTGCTTTTTAGCAAATAGGCAAAAGAGCAAGAACAAGGGGCAGAATTTTGAGATCTCCTATCAATAAGTCACACAGAAAAAAAAGCAAGAGATTTTCTTTCATAATCCTTTAAGAAAACACATATTTTTCCTCATCCCCAGGGACCAGGGCCACCTAAGGGTGGCATGTGTGTCGCGTCACCTATCTTTCTCTCTATGTGGTGTCTCCCTTTGCAAAGCTCTGGTGACGGCTTGCTTGCCGGGGTTAACACAGCATCTCCACCTCTGACCCCAGGCGGACACAGCTTAATGAGTCAATAAGGGCTAACCTTCAGGAGCTATTAAGTCCCAGAGAGCGGAGGCTGAGAAACATCTGTCTCCTCTGCTTGATGGCGGTGTCACATGTGGGACACGTTTTCCTGGTTCCAGGAGTTAGCCATGCAGCTAATAAGCTGAATTCCGGTGAAAAGGAAGTCTGGGAGACTCCGATAGAAAGCGCTCTCTTTCTGTCACTCAGTCACAGTGTTCTACTCTTCAGTGAAAAAAAGGTAAGTATTCATACATTCTGCCTGCTCTGGAAAAGGCGCCAGTTACAATTTTCAGTGGTGTTCTACATGCAGTTTCTTTGTGAAATTTTCTCTTGGCATAATTAAATTCACGGCTACCTTTTATTGAGTTCTTACTATGGACTAAGAACCATAATAAGCGCTTCAGATGCACTTTCTCCCATAATTCTCAAACTGCCAAATATGTGCCAAATGTCCTTACCACCATTTAAATGATGAGCCAGCTGAGATTCAGCCCAAGGTTCCAGCTGTGTCCTTACCCAAGCTGGTAAATGGGGAACCCCGTTTAGTCTGATCCCAGAACCTCTTAGCCATTATGAGACTATTGGATAAATGATGTCCAAGGTGAAAACAACTTTCAGCCACCTCAATCTCAGTGGCAACCCCTGCTTCATGCTGAATGTTCTATCGTCAACTCTAATAAAAATTATCTTGTAGAGTCTTCCATTTCTGTACACTACATAACTAAAAAAAAAAACTATTGTCTGACTTTCAGGTTTGACTCTCAGCTTTTATGGAGTCCCTCACCCCAGCACCCAAATTAATGATATTATTTGTATTTGCCACTAGGCTAATCTTGTTCTCTACAGGAAGTCATAATTGCTCTCAGTTGCAACTTTAAACAAATCTCTAGGCTCATTTCAAGATCATTGCCAATTCACTTTTAAGAAGTCTTCAAAATAAGGAAAATTCCAGAAGACCAAAGATAGGAAAATATTGAAACTATGATAATGGAATTTCAGATCAACCTTTGACAGACTTTGTGGTATCTAGTGGACAAGATGGATCAATGAAGAAAGATATCAAATAACTGATGCTTATTAAATGTTTACCATTTGGCACTGTAATAAAGCTTTTACATAATTTATCGTAGCCCTCACTTCTTCAACTCTTGTAGTTGGATATTTCTCTACAGAAGATAAAAGTGAAGTTTAGAGAAGTTACGTAACTTTCCTCACTGCTAATAAGTGAAGAGCTTCAAACTTGGTCTTATGGGCTAAATGCCTGTGTCCCTCCCAAACTTTGTAGGTTGAAGTTTGAATCCCCAACATGATGGTGTTTGGATATGGGAGCTTCAGGAGGTTATTAAGTCATGAGGGTAAAGCCACCCTGATGGGCTTAGTGCCCATGTACAAAAAGACACAAGAGCACTCCCTCTCTCTCTGCTTTCTGCCATGTGAGAATATGATAAGAGATGGGCCCCTGCAATCCAGGAAAATGGTCCTCACCAGGACCTGTGGTGCCTTGATCTTGGACTACCTAGCCTCCAGAATGGTGAGAAATAAGTTTCTGTTTTTTAAATCACCAGTCCATGCTATTGTGTTACAGCAACCTGGACTGACTAAGACACTTGGGTAGTGGCTGTGGATTCTGACTCATAAGAGGAATCAGGCGGTTGAATCCAAAGTAAAAGAGTATTAATTAGTAGATGAATATATATTAATCTCAGAGCAAAATTTGTGTTGGGGTGCTGGAGTATGCTGTCTTTGCCTTTTCTTATTTGGTCTCATGCTCATCAAAATTACAGATGTCACAAATATCTCTAACTGGCAAATTCAAAATTACATCAGAGGATAGGTGACCTGAAGTTAAATTAAATTGTTGCAAGTAGATACACAAAGTCAATTACATAACTATGGTGTGGGAAAAAAATTGGGTGAATAATGGCTCCCTTAGAATTTTCCTTTAAATGCTTTAAACAGTCTTAGGGTCCACTAATAGATATAAAACATCAAGGATACCCTTATTCTACAGGTGGAGAGTTGAGACTAAATCTTTGTGCTGCGTTTTAAGGAGATTCCCAGACTGAGGTTCTTCCCAAGCAATCAGAATGTCAGAGAGTGTGGAAATCATGCTATATATGCTGAATGATCTGAATCTGGGAACAAATGAGTCTGAAAAGGAAAAGATTCAGGAAGGTAATGTTTACCATTAAATGCATAAGGTAGAGATTTGCCTTGTTTTTTGCAAAACCAGAAGAACCACCTGGTGGAAGTTGGTTGGGCAGATTCACTGTGCTGTTTGGCAGTACAAAGTGATTAAGTCCCATGACTGATCTAGCCCAGTGAGTGACCAAGTGAACAAATGAATAAAATGTTAGATCAGAAGCCAAATGACCATCTCTCAAGACATAATGTTCAGTGATTCCTGAATTTGTGTGAAAGGTTGGATTTTCTAGACTACATAGTTTTCATTCAGGCAAAGAAACCAATTACTAAGGGTCATTCTCAGGGTCTAGGGCTCCTTTCACTGATTCTAAGGAACCCCATCCTCATACTGACATTCTTCTCTAAGGCACCTCTTCCTAAACCAAATGTGTTAGACCTTCGCAGGCCACCCATATCAGAAGAAGACCATTTCTTAGAGTTCCCTGTCTCCTACAGCACCTAGCCTACTGCTGCTGCATTAACCTATAACCAAGAGACAGGCTAGGGGTTGCCCAAAGGTCATATATTCTAAGTGCAAGGCTAGGAAGCCACAAAGAGGTGGAAGCTAGAAAGTCCCTGCAGATGAAAAGGACACACTCCAACAATAGGCTGGGTAACAATCCCCCAAGTCATCTCCCCATCCCACCTGGGAGGAGGACTTGGCATTGGAGAGAAGCTATAGAGCAACACAGTGGATGTCCCATGTCCCAGGCAGTGTTCCAAATACATTATGTATGTTAACTCATTCCCCCAATAACTCTGTCGAGTATTACATCCTTTTCAGAGACTAGGAAACTGAAGCCAAGGGAGAACTGACAACTTCCCCAAGATTGTACAGCAAGCAATGGTGAAGCCAGGATTAGAACCCAGGCAACCCAACCCCGGCCTGCTAACCAAGCTCTTTACTGTTTATTGAGATGTGAATTTGTACCGTTATCCCCTCTTCTGAAGGTGAAATTCCTAAGAAGCAGCCCTAACATGGAGCACACAATATATGATCAATAAATAATTATTGGATTCAATTAGTACTTTCAATCACTTGGAACTTGTTGACAGTGACCTGGATATTCAAGACTAGAGATGCAGATACAACCTCATGCCCTCGTTCAATCCCTAGCATAAAATCTGCTTGTCTTCCACATTCCACTTTGTCATTGTGGTTTTTATTTCATTGCCATGTTGTTGTTATTTAGCTTGGGACACAGTCATTTGTTTGGGCTTTGGCAAAAGAAAGATAAACATTGAAACCTAAGGTTCCCATCCCCTATAAGTGCCTTGTTTTCTGGAAAAAAAAAAAAAAACAAAAGAAAACTTAAACTTGTGAGCTGGTAACCTAGTAAACGAAGTTAATTTCTTTTATCAGAAAGAACAGAATTTCCCTATCTACTCAGTGGTCAAGCCTTTCTTTGAGACTTGGCTGAACCCTCAAAATAGAATATTTAGGGGAGTTTAGTTGAAGTTCCTAAATTAAGAAAATTTCAGTTGTAAAGGGTTCAGAGTGGAGGAGGCTTGAAAATTCTGTTAGGAAGATCTGGGAGCAGAAGAACCCACCCCTGCAGGCTTCCTCCATCTGGGGTCGGGCCTGCGCTTGGCACAGCACAGTGACGACAGCCTCAGCGGATGTCCTGGGGGAGCAGGAGTGGACTTCACAGGCATCCACGCAGCCCTGGCCTTCGCTCTCTGTCCAGCTGGCTCTCAGTTGCAACAAGGCAAATTCCACCAGCTGAATGAATCCCAGCAGCTGCAGTAGCCTGGAGGCTCCATCCCGTGCAATACATCAGGCAGCCAGCCAGCTCTGAGCCGACTGTCTTCTGCGTGATGAATCAGCTCTGGCCCTCAAAAGGGAAATGGGTCAACATGCTGAGGTCTCTATGCTGCATATACCCCTTACCAGAGTCATCCCACTTCAACCTTCAACAAGAATGCTCTCTGTTGGTCAGGCACTGCTCTGGGCACTGAGAATTCATCAGTAGACAAACCAGACAACACCCCTGCTCTCATAGAAGTTACATTTTGAATCTATCCTAGAAAACAATCAGAAATATACCCCCTAAAAATTGCATATAGTATTCTTATAATAGCAAAATATTGGAAATAATCTCAATAACCAACAGCGGTAGACTGGTTAAATAAATTCTAACACATCCATTTGAAGTCACACAAATAACTGTTTTTTAAAATCATGTTATACAAGAATATCAAATGATATAGAACATTTTTTCCAATATGTTAAATAGAAAAAAGAAAAGAATACAAAGTAAAGAGTACAGTATGCCTCCAAAGTTTTGAAAGGAAAAAAAATGTACATATGCATATAAAAATAAACTGGAAAGATACATATCAAAACACTAACCATAGTTACCGTTAGGTATTAGTGGTGACTTTATATTCATTTTTGTATGTTCTACAAAATTCTCCTTTTGCCAAATTTCAACAATACATACATGTCTCAGCCAAGTTCCAACTAAGAAAACAGCACACCCCAAGTAGCTCAATATTAAGAATTTAATATGGGGAATAAGCTAGAAAGCTTTTATGAAAGAGGAGAAGTAACAAGAAATGGCAAGCAGTCTAGCAATCAGCAGAATTGAGAAGCTAGTACCAAGAAGTGGGAGGGGAAAAAGAGGTGACATTAACAGAGCCAGTAGCCAGAGCCACTCAGTTGAATCTGTGACTCCCAGCAGAGAAGATCTGGCTACCTCTGGAACATGGCTTGAAGCAGAGAGAGAGGGGAAGAAATATCCTGGCTCTTCAGCACTGCACTGCCTGCCCCCCAGTCTCTGCAGTCCTTCACACTGACCGAGCCTGGAGACCACTGGCAAGAGAGCTCGAGAAGAGTAGTTTGTAGAGGACACCAGCAATATCAAGCAGTCCAAGGCAACAGCGGTTATGGATCTGAGAGCAAACACACAGGTGACTGGCACATTACTTCTATAATCATGAAAAAAAAACAGATGCTAATAGGGCCTGTTTCCAGATGTCTTCTTCCTTCCTCTTATAAACTAAGGACGTAAGAGTCAATGAAGCCCTTATTATTTCCATGCCACACAGCGGCATGTACGTCGTCGCGATACACATTGCCGAATGCTGAAGGTGGTAGGGGAAAATTCATAATCTGAGTCTCCCTTCTTGCTTTTCAGCTTCTTACCCCAACCTTGCCAGGCACCTCTCAGCTAAGCACCTTCAGCTGCCCCAGGTTTCCCATATGGTGCCCACTTGGTCCACCCTCTCTCCTCCACCCAGACTGCTGAGCAAGTCCTTCCTATTCTGTGAGCCCAACCATACGGCTCTCAGTTGCTGCCAGAAAGTAGATACTACTTTGAGAGATTTAGTGTTGAGGTTAGGGAAAAGGTGTATTTGAAACAACAAATTAGCTACTTTAGTCATCCCACAGGGCATATGTTTAGAGGGCTGCAAATCTTTCAATTAAATTTAAAATAGCTCTTACCAAAAACTTGAAATTCACCCAAAACTGTACTTGTATGAAATGTATGAAGAAAACTAAAACCAGGCCCTTTCTATAGGGAGCAGATAAGAGGTTTTCCGATTAATCGAGACAAAAATTCTGGAGTCTTCCTTGTAATCCATCAATAAATCCTTCTGGCTCAACATCCAAGATACATACATAAGATCCTGTCACAGTGCCTCATGCCTGCAGTCCCAGCTACTCAGGAGGCTGAGGCAGGAGGATGGCTTGGGCCTAGGAGCTCAAGGTTGCCGTGAGGTATGATCGCACCACTGCGCTCCAGCCTGGGTGACAGAGTGAGACTCCCGTCTCTTCAAAAAAAAAAAAATGTTTAAAAGATACATGCAGAGTCTGGCCACTGCTAACAATCTCCCCTAAAACAACTCTCCCAAACCTGCATCCTCCATCACCTGGATTATTGCAATAGCCTCATACCTATTTTCCCGGCTTCCAAATTTGTCTCAACCTCCTGGCTCCCTATAGTCTATCCTCAACATAGCAGCCAGAGCAATCCTTTCAAAACACAACAAAACCTATGTCGCTCCTCTGCTAAAAATCTTCCAGTGGTCTCCCGTCTCACTCAGTATAAAAGCAAACCTTTCTTTAAGACATGGTCTTGCTCTGTTGCCCAGGCTGTAGTGCAGTGGCCCAATCATAGCTCACTACAGCCTCAAACTCTTGGGCTCAAGCCATCCTCCTGCTTCATCCTCCAGAGTCCCTGGGACTGCAAGCATGCCACAACATCCAGCTAATATTTTTTAATTTATTTAGTCTTTTAGAGACAAGGTGTCACTACATTGCCCAGACTCCTCTCAAACTCCTGAGTTCAAGCAACCCTCCCACCTCGGCTTCCTAAAGTGCTGGGATTATAGGTGTGAGCCACTGTACCTGGCCAAAGCCAACATCCTTAAAATGACCAACAAGGCTCTACATGACCTGCCACCCTACCCAGCCATTTACTCTCAGCCCTCATCTCCCATGTCTCACTCACTCAGCTCCTGCCTCAGGGCCTTGGCAGCCACTGTTGCCTGTGCCTAGAATGTTCTTTCTTCAAGCATAGGCAGGACTCTCTCACTCACCTTCCTCATGTCCTTCTCAAATCCTTCTCAGGGAGACCCTTCTTCACTCCTCCATGCCCTTTCTTTCTCCCTCCTCTGTTCCATTTTTTTGCTTAGCCCTTATCACCTTCTGACACCATGCAGCATTTACTCCGTTATTTCATTACCTGCGTCCTCCCACCAGGACAGGGAAACACCTCAAGAGCTGGGATTTTTGCCTGCTTGGAACAAGAAGGTGTCTCCAGCGCTTCCGTGAGTGGCCGGCTCAGGGCAGGTACTCAACCAGTACTTGGTAACGGGATGCATGAACTGCTGGGTTGACAACAGCACAAGGCAGAAGATGGTGTCCGGGCCTGGCAGGGTCGGGTGGGCAGGGAGCCTATGTAGGGAAAGAAAACGTTCTCTTTGAGATGAACCCTCTCTCGCGGACTCTGGCCCTTGTCCCCTCTGCCTCTCCAGGAAAGCTCACGCCATTGTCATCCTTCTTCTTTATGGTAACTTCTCCCTTTCTAGTGGCTTTTGGCCTTAACACTAAAAACTTGTTCAAATGTCCTCAACTTACAAAGAAAAAAGAAAGGAAAAAGTTCTCTGGATCTCACACCCTCTCCAGATCTACACTTTGGTCTTGCTCCTGTCACAATGAATATTCTAGAAAAAAACTTGTATTTCATTTTTTGTTATTGTTTTTTGTTTGTTTACTTTACCTTCGCACCTCCCATGTATTCCTTAATCCTCTGCAACCTTGATTTCCACCCAGAGCAACCACTGATATTACTTTCATCTTTTTGTGGCCAAATCCAGTGAATATTTTTGAGTCCTTCACTTACTTGTCCTTTCTTATCCATTTCTTATCTGTTTCATGTACGTCAACTCTCCTTTCTGCATGGACCCATCCGCTTACTGTTCTCGCGTGCCTGGTTTCCTCCCGTCTCTCCTCACACCTCATCTTCTCCAGCTCACACTCCAAGGATGGGTGCTCTCCTCGCTTCTGTCCCTGGTCCTTATCTCTTCCCACTGCACAGACTCTTCCTTGCGAATTTCGTCCATCCCTTTGACCTCCACTGTAATCCCCATGCTAACAGTCGCCAGGCCTATCTCCCCATCCTGGACCTCGCATCAGAGGTTCATGGCTGTGTTCACTGCCTGTGTGCAGAATCAAAAGCACCTCACACTCCATATATTAAAATCTCTTCACCTTTCCTCCAAACCTGTTCTTGTATCATCCGTTTCTACAAAGGGCCGTTCCGCCAGGTAAAACCAGATACCACAACTCATTCTCGATTCTCCCCTTTCTGTCGACCACCACCCAATCTATCCTGTCCAACTTTTCCACGTCTCACATATCTGTGCCTTTGTCTCCAGTCGCATGCTATTCCCCTAAGCCCAGCCGCCAGCATTTCCTTACTGCTCTCCCTGTACCCAGTAGGGCCCCTCTGACCTGTTATCCATCTGTGCCATGTGATGTTTATGAAAAGCAACCCTGGCTAAGACCCTTACCTGGCTTCCCTTTGTCTACACAGTACAAAGGCTTGTTGGTAGAACATCGAAGCCATCCAGGTTCGGTCTTCCATGCCTTTGTACTCTTACCTCCCCCTCTCCCGCACTTTACTCTTTAGTGCCTCACTCAGGCCCTGGGAGACCACTTGCAATTCCCCAGAGACACAGACCACCTGTCACATCTGCCAGGACTGCCCCCTTCACTTTGTCCAGTGCATAACAGTTTGAAGATCAGACTCTGAAGTGAGACAGCCTAGATTTTCTCCACCAGCTTACTAGCTGTGTTACTTTGGGAAAATTATTTAATTGCTCTGTACCTTTGCTTCTTTATCTGTAAAACAGAGGCAAGAATAACAGTACAATGTCATAGGTTTATATGTAAAATACTTAGAACAGTCCCTGACACATAGCAAATACTCTATGCATAGTGGTAATTGTTGTTATTCATATTTATACACAAGACTATCTAATTTTGCCCCAACCTCGAGAAAGACTTTTCTGACCACTTAGGTCTAGGTTAGAAGTTTTCAAACTAATCCATACATTGCTCTATCCTAGCACATCTCATACTCTACTGTTTATGTGTCTGTCCCCTCCACCCACTCCAAAACTATGAGCCCTGTGATGTCAAGAACTCGCTCTTACTAGTCTTAGTATCCCCAGTGCTAGTTCAATGCTCAAAACATAGTTGGTGCAGAGTAAATGTTTGTAGAATGAACAGATGAATGAATGAATGAAATGGTCATTGCAAGTCACTGACATTTGTTCAGGCATTTATAGTGCTCAAAACACCTTCATTTATTTCTCTCATTTATTCCTTACATCAACCCTACACAGTAGGCAAGAACAATATGATTATTATATCCACTTTTTAAAAAGACACTCAAGTTGAACTATATGAAGTAACTTGCTGAAGATTACAAAGCTGATGCATAAAGAAACCCACCCTGGGAGCTAAACTTTCAAACTCCATGCCTTCTTCTCTACGATAAACAGAAGTTGCTGCTGGAGGTAATGAAATTTAGTCCTGGGATGAGTAGAGCTATGAATGGCAGGCAAAAGAGGCTGGAATTCCAAACATGGTATCAGCCAGTGTACACATACTGAAGAAAATGGCCTCAGAGAAAGGAAAGGATTAAATCCTAGAAATATTTTATCCAACTCTGGCATTGAATCAATTAGAAATTATTTTCAGCTGCTAGTATAAGAGGCCTGAATACAGTGGCTTCAGTACACCAAGAATATGTCTCTCCTCTAAAAGAAGTTCAGAGTTAAGCAGCCTGCGGGTGGCGGGGAGGCTCTACAATTGTTGACACACCGGCACTCTCCACCTTTCTGCTTCACCTTTGTATGTGCAGTGGGCAAAACTCCAAGATAGCCCCAAGATCCTGCCCCTGGTGTGCCCACCTAGAATAGCCCCCTCCCCTCGAGTGTGGACAGGACCATGAATGTGATGGTTCTCACTACCTTGATTAGGTTACATTATAGGACAAAGGTGAGAGATTCTACAGATGTAATTAAACCCCCAAATCAGTTGACTTTAACTTAATTGAAAAAGAGATTATCCTGGGAGGACCTGGTCACCAGGTGAGCTCTTAAGAGAGATTGGGCTCATCCTAAAGGAAGAGATTCCTAAGTGGCTTTTAAGCCTTTCTGAGAGAGAGACTCCAGCTGGCCTTCAAGCAGACAGTGGCCACGTGCACGGGGCCATGGCGAGGATGGGAGGGTGGCCTCGAGGAGCTGCATGGACTTCCCGCCTCCAGCCAGCAAGAAATAAGACCTCAGTTCCATGGCTGTCAGCAACTGGATTCTGCCAGAATCTGGGTGAACTTAGAAGAGGAGGGAATCCAGCCGACCCACACTCAGATTCTAGATCCACAGAAACTGTAAAATAATAAATTAGTGTTGTTTTGGCCACTAAATGTGTGGTGATCGGTTATACAACAGGAAACTAATACACTGTGCACTGATACACTCTAGGTACTATAAACTAATAACACTAATAACACCCTACTTCTACTCCTAAGCACGTCACGGTGCAAGTTGGCTGTTGAAATTCCAACATCTGCACACCAGGCTGCAAGAAAGAGGGGAGAAAAGGCAAAAAAGGGAGCTCCTTCACCTTCCTCTAGCTTCTCCTAGTCTCACACAGAACTGCACTTAGATTTCCTAAGCCAGACATGTGTGGCTAAACCTACCTGCCAGGAGGCTGGGGAAAAAAGCTCTTTTTAGTGAGGCACTTTGTCACCCCAAGAATATAAGAGAGATTAGCCACTCTTGTAGAGAGACCAAAGCCCTGAGATGCTAGTGTCCTACTTACCCATGTCTTGGAACCCTCCCATGGCCAAGACTAGAGTGCCCTAACCCCAAGCTCACCCCTGTCACAAGCAGACTTGTGGGGGGCCAGAGGTGTTGACCACCAGCCTGGCGCTCTGTCCTCCACCTGCTCTACTGGAATCCCTTCCAGTTGCCTTTCTTTCCCTTCCTGTCCTGCCACCCCAAACACAGGTACCAGTCACAGCAGACCTACTTACATTATTCACACCCTCCTTGGAATGGAAAGAATCACCTGACCACATCATAAGAGGATTTTTTTAAATCTTTTTTTTTAATTTTTTGCCAATCAGAGCAGGGGGGATAAAAGCCAAGGGAGAAGGATGAACAACTGGGGCTTGAAAGAGAAGAAGTCATAATTCTACAGAAAAGGATATGATTTAGAGCTATTGAAACTAAGAGATGGACTGAGGAAAAAGATAAGTATGAAAAGAGATTTCAGTAATGTCACAGAGGCAATTGTAACCAAACAGGGCAGCCATTGGGAGATAGAGCACAAATGGATAAAAGCAGACTGACCTTAAGACAAAGTAAGCATAGGACAAAGGAGCTCTGCCGACAGAGACCAGGAAATTGGACGCTGGGAGAGCCTGAGGGGAAACTCAGTCCATCAGTCTTGCTCAGCAGGAGCCAAAAGCCATTTAGTCAGGCAGAGGCATTACAGATGCAGCTGGAAATTCTGCAATGATAGGGAAATTGGGGGTAAGAGGGTAGATCTGGGAGTTGTTCACATATAGAAACATGAACAATATCTGGGGTGCAATAAATGCTAATTGCTTAATCACTCTGTGGGTGAAAGATTTTGCAAATGGAAATGGGTTATCACTGTTCCATCTATGCAATTACAGAACAGCATTTCCCTCACCACTAATGAGAACTCTGGGCGAGTTTCTAGAAGATTTGCTACATTTCCTGGTCTTTGGTGATCTTGTAACACCAGATCTTCCTTTAACTCCAGGCATTTCCTTCAGAAAGTAAATTCCTTTCACATGACAAAATCTATTACAGTCATGTGCCACAAACAAGGTTTAGTTCAATGACAGACCACATTTACGACAGTGCTCCTGTAAGATTTTAATACCGTATATTTACCATGCCTTTTCTATGTTTAGCTATGTTTAGATGCACAAATACCACTGTGTTACACTTGTCTGCAGTATTCAGTACAGTGATGCTGTACAGGTGTGAAACCATATAGCCTAGGTGTGTGGTAGACTAGACCATCTAGGTCTGTGTAAGGACCCTCTATGATGCTCACACAATGACAAATTTGCCTAATGATGTATTTCTCAGATTGAATCCCCATCCTAGTGACACAGAATTATACATACGAAAGAATAAAATTATGCCACTTTCATATGAATCTAGTGTGGTATGCTGCAATTTCCAAATATTAAATAACCAAACCATGACTCCATACCCTGTCTCCATAAAAAATTATTGTATTTATGAGTACACACAGCACTTCACTTGCTAGGCACCCATAACCAAACGTTACATAGAACAGACAGAGGAATTGCAAAGACTGATACAGTCAATACTTTTTAATAACCATATAACCAGCTTCCCACAACAAAAGCAAAACTAAGAGAAAGGCAGAAAGGGAGTTGTTAGGAATACAGGCTCTGGAGTCAGAGAGCCCGGGTTTGATCTCAGTCTTGGTGCTTAGTAACCTAGTTCTTGGCTGATTATTTAACCTCTCTAGACTTCAGTGTCTTTCTCTATAAAATAGGGATCATAATAGTACCTGACCCATAAAGGCATTGAGAGGAGTGAATGAAATAGTGCATTCCAAGCCCTCAGCACAATGCCTGCTTAGTAAACGTTAGCTATTATTATTCAGACAGTTGCCTCAACTCTTTTTTTGCTATATCCCTGCAGCACTAACCTGTAATTCCAATCTGCTCACTTCCTTCCATCTAACTCCACAGGCCACAGCAACATCCAACAGCCCACATATATTTCTGGAACCGGAAGGCATCTTATAAACTATGTATCCAGCCAAGGATGCACAATCAAGGACGTTTCAGACCCTCTGGGTGCCAGTGATGTTGAAAAGCACACCTGGTTGAGAACCACAGACCTGCTGTAAACTTTTCATTCATTCTGCAGAGGAGCAAACTGAGGCCCAGGAGCATGAAAGATCTTTTGGTGTCGCAAGACCATTTCCAGAATCTGCCACGGACAGACCTGACTCAGACCTGAGACTGGGAGCCAAGGGTCTTGACTCTGGTTGCACAATTTTGGCACCACCTCGGGCTGCCTTATGGAATTCAGCAAGCATTTCCTGAGAAACCACAGTAGGGGTCATGCAGGAGAACACAGTGGCCACCCTGCCAAGAATGGCATCGCAGCCTAAGCAGGGAAGCAGGCACTGGCGGTGCTAAGAATTCTAAAAGAAGTGCCAACAGAGTGCTAAGAAGCCCTAAATGCTGTTTCTAACTCACGAAACTTTCATGAAGAAGGTGGAATTTCCACTGGACTTTGAAGTCTACAGAGCGAAAGGAGCCATTCTGAGTAGAATAAATCATTTGAGCAAAGGCCCAGAGGTTTAAAGAGAGACAGAGAGAGAGAGAGAGAGAGGGAGAGAGAGAGAGAGAGAGAGAGAGAGAGAGAGAGAGAGAGAGAGAGAGAGCATGAGAAAGCTTACATCTTTCTTGGGCAGATGAGGAGATAAATTATCCAGCTGAAACATCTGGGTTTGGGAAAAGCCACTGTCTAAAGTATTTCATCTTATAGAGCTGCAAAGCAGAGAAAATATCTCCTCTGTCTCTGCCCAAATTAGCCACAGAGCATCTGCTTTTCTGCCTGTCCCGGTTCTGAAAGATTGAAGGCCAGAAAGAAGAGTAGCAAAAACAGCTCATGTGGGGCTTCCACTCTGAGGACATTCAGGGGGTGAAGAAGCTCACTTCTCATTCCTTGGGGAAGTTGAAACCAACAGGAATACAGCAGCCTCTCTATACAAAAGCCAAGGAGATGATGTGGGAGTGATAATGACAATTAGCCTCACTATATTTGATCCTACTTTCTAAAAAAGCATAAACTTCCAATATTTTTAAATCTCTGTTTCATTCTGGAGGCCCAGTAAGCAATAACTACAGCTAGCCATCGCAATGGAAAGCTTTTGAAATAATAGAAATGGCATGGTTCCAATTTCCTTTAAAAACTTATTATCATGTTAAGAATAGGTCTGGAGTAGATGAGTCCTTGTTCTTGTTAGCTATGGTTGCGTAACACACCACCCCCAAACCTGATGGCTTGAAACAACTATTTTATCATTCTCATGGATTATGGTAGGTTAGGAATTTGGAGGGGATATGTCATAGATGGCATGTCTCTGCTCCATGTCATCTGGGGCCTGAGCTGGGGACACTCAAAATCTGGAAGCATCTTCACTCACTGCTGCTTGATGCTGACTGCCAGCTAGGACCTCAGCTAGGCTGTCAGCCAGAACATCCACACGGGGCCTCTCCTCCAAATGAGCTGAGCAGGGCTTCCTCACAGCATCGGGGCTGGGTTCCAAGTGTGAGCGTCCCAAGGAAGCAAGGTAGAAAAAAACATCAGCCAGGTCCAAGGGGAGGAAACATAGACCCCCGGCTCCCCAGGTGTCAAGATCACATTGCAAGAAGAGCGTGTGGAATGTGAGTTTTCACTGCAGCCTTCTTCAGAACACACAACCTACTACACAACCCAAAGAATATCCTACATCCACCTGCCTACATAGCTAAAACTTTCACCATAAACAGAGTATTCCGTGGTCATAAAGTGTTCCCTCAGCAGGAGTCATTAATTAAAAAAAGAATTCAAATAGCACTTTACTCTTTGCAATTTCCCTTCATGGTATTCACAATAACCCTGCGTGGTTGTTATTCTCACACCATTTTATGGATGAAAGACTCAAAATTCAGAAGTTATATGAGTTCAGCAGAGACACTTAGGAGGTAAAAGGCAGACTCAGAATCTGAACTCAGTGCTTTGGACTCTAAAGCCTATATCATATCACACTTCCTTTTAAGCAAGTGAAAATACATTTCCGCAATAGCAATCAATAAATACCAAATGAATGGACAAATGAATAAACACTAGACCATAAAATTATTTGAACAGAGATTCCAATCATTCATCAGAGCCCTGAGGACGTGGGACTCTAAAAGTAGGTTAGTTCTGATGAAACAAGAACACCTTTTTAGAAAGTAAGGCTAGAGAAATGCCACAGTAGAACACTCTGGAAGCCAGTGCTGAGGAAGATAGAGGAGACACTTGGTCAAACAAAAGTAAAATTGTGGATACTTCCAAACTTTGCCCCAAAAAGCTTGTGAGGGTAGGAGTCTTTATTTCTATGTTTATTTTCAATAATAACTAAAGGTACCATAGACAATTTAAGTAATTCCCAGTTGGGATATAGATAAACGTCTCTGAGAGAATTAAATATTCTTGGAACACTGAGGAAAAAAAAAGCTGGTTTTCAAGTTTCATTCTTGGGACAGTTTTTCCTTCAACTATAGCTTGTTAATGAAGGTATTGCTTACCTAATCCAGGATTATGAACTACTTATCCTCTCTTCCCAACACTACTCCCCAGTGTTATTATTATTCTACAATCATCAGATTAAACTTTTGAGGAAAACAATCTGTGTCATTTTTAGAATGAATTAAACCTTTCTCAGAAATTCATTCTCTGAAATTAGTTCTGCCTCAATGATATTGCACAATGAAAAGCGAACAAATAGCTTAAGATTCGCTGTTACCTTCAAAATGTAGTTAGGGACTAAGAGGTGAGGCACTAAATTCCCAATTCCTCAAATGTTCTAAGAATTGGCACAGGAGCCAGAAAACTAAAAATCTTCAAGTTCTACTTAGACATAAATCAATGTGGAAGAGTAGAAGAATACCTTTTAGATTTCTAGACTACAACTGTTTTTCCCTAAAACTTCTCTTTCAATATCCTTGCTTTGCCATTAAAAGTTCTTAAAGGTTAAAGGAGCTGAACAACAGTCATTTATATCATCTCAGTATTTATAAATCTATCCCAGATAGGTACTGGAGCACAGAGGCCAATTCATATTTCACATCATTCAATATGCTTCTTTTTATTTCTCTGCCGAATAGAAAAATATTGTAAGTCCCAGGACTATAATCTCCTTTTTAAAATGGGCCATTAATGATTTACAAGGGTGGTTTGTTATTTTTTTTTTTTTCCAAAGGAAGGAAAATAAAACGTTGCATGAGTTCTCTTCCAGGCTGGCTTTTTCAGAGCACTGATATGAAAAAGTTATAAAACACTGTGAATAAGTGGAACCAAGCCCAACCTCTCCTCTTGGCATCCTGGTCCTTTTATAATCTGTTCTTTACTTACTTTTTCTATCATGTCTTTTCCCACCACCCCCTACTCTTCCTACTCTTGAGTTTAAGAGAATCCTTCTCCATACCCCTCCCTGACCCATGTCTGAGTCATTCTCCTCTGTTTCTCCATTTATGGACATCTCCTCCAAAGTCCAGATCAAATGCCATCCTTGGCTGAGCATCCTCTAATCCACCCAGGGGTTAATAAGAACTCTAGCCTCATCTCATCTTGTAAATATAATACAACATATTTCTTTCTGGTTGAGTTTTAAGTGGTAGTTCTTTACATATCTGTGCTCCCAAATGGATTGCAAATCGCAAACTCCCTGAGGAAGGAAGCCATGTATTATTTCGTCGTTATATCCCTACACAATGCATAGTACAAAACCTTAAAGTAAGCTCTTGATTTTGTTAATATTTGTAATAGCTGGTATTTGTTAATCACATACATGCATCAGACAGGCCAAATCACTGTGGCTTTCCAAATACACCTTCACTGCATCTTACCTTTCTGCCACTGTGTAGTCCTCCAGAAACGTTCTGCCCATCACCTCTTCCAATTTTCTTTCCCTGGACACCACCATATGCATCTGACGCTCCAACCAGCCTGTCTTGCAGGCCCCCAAAACATGCTAGACTGTTTCAAACCTCCTTGCTTTTGTGCACGCTCAGTCTATAATATTCTTTCTGTCCTTTATTTTTTTTTATAAAAGCCTGGTAAACAGTCACTGTCTTTTAAAATTCTCTTTTAATATTACCTCTGAAATTTTTCCTGAAGCTTCCCCCAGAGGAATTAGCTCTCCCCTCTTAGTAGATCATGCCATTCATAGACTTCTATCATCACACCTGAAAACACTTCAGGCATTTGTTTTTATATCTATTGTGAGCTCTTTAAAGGCAGGATCCTTTTTATGCACTTTGTATTGCCACTACCTAGCATATTTCTGGTGTGCAATGGGTGCTTGATAAATGTTTGATGAATGAATGAAAAACAAATTAACAAACTAATGAGCTAATAAATCTCCTTATCTGGAATAAAACTCCAAACTGTCTTTCAAAAGAATATGCTCAATATCATCTGAGTTCTGGGCAGTCCACCTCAAGCACATACTTTGTATTTTTTGATATTTATAATCTAGCATAGCAATTACCAATTTACTGTACACAATTACGTAAGTAGGTAATTACACTAGCCTGTGCATTCTTCCAGGGACTTACTAGGGCTACAGCTGGGGAAGCTGTAGATTCCCCAGCACCCAGGAGACCACACCCAACTCAAGTAGTTCCTCAACAAACTAGTGTTGGCCTGAGCTTTGCAGATGAGTAGAATTCAGGCCTTCCTCATCTCCTCGGAGTCCAGGACCTGAGTAGGCTGCAGTGATGCCCATAATAGGAAGTGAGTGAAAAGAAGAAAATTTATAAATATAAAGTCCTTAAAGAGAGAAGAAAAAAGGGCATACACAATGAAAGTGGAAAGACATCAATAACTCAATAGGAACAAGTGTGGGGAATTAGAAACAACCTTGAACCACATTTGCCTCTGGAGAAATAATCCCTCAAAGGAAGTAAGAGAACAATGGTAGGATAAGTAAAACTGCTTAGACCAAAAGAATCCTTGGAAGATAAAACATGAAGTGTGCAGACACACAGTATCTCTTTTCAAAATGTGGGATTCGTTTCAGGTCTGCTACTTGGCCCCATCTCCACAGACACGTCTGCAAGTCACACAGTTTCACCTCGGCTAATGTCGGCATTGTCCAAGAATGATTTAGAACCTGCAAAACCAACGTGATTCCCCTAATGAAGGGGAATGCTCAGTTCGACTTGGCCATGATACACTCTGAATCTAAGTGCAGTAATACATACTCTTTGAACCTCTGAGAGAGTTTCTAAAGATCTGACCAAAATAAATGTGTATGTTGCAGAAGAGGATTTTGTGAATATTAAATTTTCCCAAATGTCTCCTGCTGGAATTGCACTCACAATTCTTCACTGAGATCATTGGCTAAATACTAC
>CAUYRT010078316.1:0-12030 GCA_963574885.1 Lepilemur ruficaudatus
TTGATTTCTCATTTTATTCCACTGTGGTCTGAGAAGATACATGGTATGATTTCAATTTTTTTAAACTTGACGAGAATTGTTTTGTAGCTTAGCATATAATCAGTCTTGGAAAATCTCCCCCATATGCTGATGAAAAGAATGTATATCCAGTAGATTTGGGGTAGAATGTTCTGTAAATGCCTTTTAGGTCCATTTGTTCTAAAGTCCCATTTAAATTCAGTGTTCCTTTATGCATTTTCTGCTTTGATGATTTGACCAGTTCTGTCAGTGGAGTGTTGAAGTCCCCAGCAAGTAAGATGCTACTGATTATTTCTTTGCTTAGATCTAGTAGAATTAGTTTTATGAATCTGAGAGCTCCTTTGTTAGGTGTATATATATTTTAGTATGTTATGTCTTCTTGTTGAATTGCTCCCTTTACCATACAATTACTGTCATTGTCTTTTATTTTTTTTTACCATTGTTGATTTAAAGTCTATTTTATCTGATATAAGAATGGCCATACTTGCTCACTTTTGGTTTCCATTTGCATGGAATATTTTTTCATCCCTTTGCCTTGAGTCTGTGTGAGTCCTTGTGATTTAGATGTGTTTACTGGAGACAGCAAATAGTTGGGTTGTATTTTTTTCATCCATTCAGCCTGTCTATGTATTTTAAGTGGAGCATTCAGATCATTCTTTTTGAGTGTTAGTATTGATATATGAGATAGTCTTCAGCTCATAATGTAGAATGATACCATATTGTTTTGCTTTCTCTCTTGTATTATTGTATAGTAAGAGCTATGAGCTTTAACTTGTGGGTGTTTTTACACTGGTGGGTATCGTGCTTTTCCATGTATAATGCACTTTTGAGCATTTCTTGTAGGGCAAGCCTAGTAGTGACAAATTCCCTTATTGTTAGCTTGTCTGGAAAAGCCTTTATTTCTCCATCACTTATGAAACTTAGTTTTGCAGGATACAAAATTCTTGGCTGGTAGTTGCTCTGTTTAATAAAACTAATAATGGGGCCCTGATCCCTTCTGACTTGTAAGATCTCCACTGAGAACTCTACTGTTAGCCTAATGAGTTTTCCTTTGTAGAATAGTTGTTGCTTTCGTCTTGCAGCTTATAAAATTATCTCATTTATTTTGACTTTGTCCAGGTTGATGACAATGTTTCTTGGAGATGCCACATTTGCTATGAATCTTCCCAGACTTTGGTGACCATATTTATCTGGATATCAGAATCTGTAGTAATACCAGTAAAGTTTTCCTCAATATTTCCCTCCAATAGGTTTTCCATGCTTTTTGTTTTTTCTTCTTCTCCCTCCAGGATACCTATATTTAATATATTAGATCATTTCACATAGTCCCATATTTTTCTGAGTGATTTTTCATTTTTCTTTATTCTTTTTTCTGTATATTTTGCTGACTGGATTAGTTTAAAAGCCTTGTCTTCAAGTTCTGAGATTCGCTTTGGTCTGTCCTGTTGCTGAAGCTTTCCATTGTATTTTGTAATTCTTTAAATAACTCTTTCATTTCTTTATGTTCAGTTATATCTTTTCTTATGTTGCCTATCTCTTTAGCCAGTTTTTCATATTTCTCATGTCCTAAAATATATTTTTGGTTTCTTTGTGTTGTTTTTCAACTTTCTCTTCAATCCCATTCATCTTGTTTTCCATCCATATTCTGAATTCCATTTTGACAATTTCCTTTTGGTTGGGTCTATTGCTTTGGACCTATTGTGATCCTTTGAGGGTATTGAACTAGTTTGTTTTCTCCTGTTGCCAGAATTCTTTTGCTGGTTTGTTCTCATCTGAAACCATTCCTGTTAGCTCAGGGCCAACAGGTTTGTGGAGTACCTGTTCTCCTTTGCTCAGAACTCTCCTACTTAGTGAAAAGGAGAGGTCCCTAGACAGCACTTTTGTTTCCTATTCTGGAGTTTTGGTCTGGCAGGAGAGGAGCAGATGTGTCAAAAGCCTATAAAAAGTTGTTCTACTGTGCAGTCCCATTTTTCTGTGGTTGTGTAGGGCATATTTGTGTGAATTGGTAAGTTGGTCCCCAGACCACTATTGGAAGCTCTTGCTGTCAGCTCAGTAATTACTTCTCCATGGAGACAGGTGGCATGACTTTGGTGGACACTCAGACATGTCATGGTACTGCAGCCAGCAGCACAGCAGGTAACAGGACCTTGATGGGTAACTGGGCACTTTGCTGCATCTGTTTCAGTGACCTGAAATCAGAAGCTTGGGGGATCCCACTGTGCCTGCTCTCTGGTACAATGCTGCTTCACAGTCTCCAAGCAGCTCCCTGATCAGTTCAGAGGCCTGCTGTAGTGCAGAAACCCCCTTACAGCTTGGGTTGCCATATCCACTGGGGGGAGTGTGGAGTCCCAGGGATTTCTCCCCTAGCACTTGCTCACATGTGGACACTTCTCCCAGGTACCTTCCAATCTTGCCAAGCAGATCACTCTGCCTCTCTCTCCCCAACATTGGATGTCTCCACTTGCTTCTCTGATGATTTACAATGCTCTCTCTGATACAGATCTCTACCTGCAACCTTTGATACTCTCCTTGAGAATGGCTAGTGCAGGCTGCTTTTAGTATGTCATTTTGGACCCACCTCCACACTTTCTGAGTCACACCTTGTACCATTTCCTTGGTTATCATGATTAAAACAAATTTCAGTTTTCCCTCTGCCTTCTAAACTTTTTGATTTCCCCATCAAAATAAAGCCCATTTGTGAATCAGTAAAAACCTTCACGTCTTCTTCCAACTATATTTTCTACTAACCAGTCAATCCATTCCAGGTCATAATGATAATAAATCTTCCTCAAACATGAACTGCATTCTTTTGCTTTTTCTCTATTTCTCAAGTTGGAAAAAATTTCCATGACATATTCTATCCTTGTCACAAAATATCCTCTTGTCAAATTTTATCCAAACTTTGTGATACTGATCTGCCTTGTTGGCATGAATATGTCTTCCCCATTTTCTCATACCTATCTTATGATCTCCATAAATATAAATTCCCCTAGAGCTGTATTTATCTGCCCACGTATCTTCTCCACTAGAATGGTGAGATTTTAGGGACTTCCAGACCCAGTTAGGTGTTCTCAAGCCTTAGAATAACGCTTTGTTTAGAGAGGTTTAGAAAGAGAGCCACTCAGAAGGAATTGGTTTCAGCTGCCCTTGGGCAAATTGTTCACACCAATTTATCTTGTATTTCTCTCTCATTCACTTAGATATTGTCTTTTTCAACTCTTTAATGTTCTTCCTTAATCTTTTAGTAGTCATACTGAATCCCATATAACCTTTTGTTTTGCATAGTTTCATAGTTTCCTTTCATGAATGGAGTCTTTAGTCAATCAACTTCCTATTTTGACTATAGAATAGTCTTGTAATCTGCCATTTGCCCAATTTATTGATGCAGGATAGGAGAAGAGGAGTTGAATCAAAGAGCTCCAGGCCTAATGAAATCCAGAATTCCCAGTGGAAATTGCACAAGAATGAATGGAATACAGATCAGAATATACCAGATGTCCACAAGAGGAAGATAACATCACCAGTTGGGAGGCATATAAATAATCATCCATAATTTGGGTGTTCTTTTTATCTATTGATGCATAACAAACTATCCCCAAATCTTAGCAGTGGCTTAAAACAGTGATAACACTCATTTTGCTTAAAAATCTGAAATTTACTTTTCTCATAAATCTCTACTTCACTTGCATCAGCTGGGGTAGCCAGAAACAAATGAAGCATTCTTTATTTACATGGCTAGTCAACTGGAACCTTGCCTGGGACTTTGGGAAGAGCACCTATACATGGTGTTCCTGAGTAGCTATATGGCTCCTTTGTAGCGTGGTGCCTGGGTTCTAAGGGCACGTATCCCAAGAAGGAGGGGTTGAAAGAATAATGCCTTTTATGACATAGCCCAAGAAGTCATATAACACCATTTCTGCTTTAGTAACAGGCCCATTTAGAATTGAGGTGACAGCACATAGACCCCATCTCTTGGTGGAGTTAATGTCAATATTACATTGTGGGAAAGAATATATGGGATAGGATATATTGGTATGCCATGTTTGGAAAATATAATCTTCCATAATGAGCTTAAAAGTGACATCTGCAAGTATAATCCTCCTCTCTCAATAATGTTCCCCACTGCATATTATGGGATGTTGGGTTTTGTGATAATGGCAGGAAGGGATTAGGATTATTAAAAATGTTGTCCTGTAGAGTAGAGTTTACTCCCTGAAGTTGGAATTAAGACAATTTCATAGCTAACAACAGATGTTATTAAACTGTAGTATATTTATGAGTTACTTATGGTGCTTATTTAAAGATGCAGATTCCTGGTACCAGAGATTTGAAGTTAGTTAACTTGGGTACAAGGTATATAACAAATACCCTTGGTAATTCTGAGGTAGTTGATCTGGGATCCACATTTTGAGAAATGCTGACTTCTATGATGTCAGTACATGTAGTAAGACTTTTTTTTAAAAAAGGATACTTCTGTATGAGTCTTTCTAATACACAACTAGTGTTTTGAAGGGGGAGGGAGAGAGGAGGGGAAATGACATATTGAATGCAAGCTGCATAACCAGCTATGCTGATATGTTTTATTTTCTCAGCCTTACTGTTTTGATATTTAGAAGTAATTAACTGGTACTTGCCAAATGAGGTGTGGGATGTGGGAAACAATAATTGTTGAATATGGACAATGTCTATACATGTTTCTTCATTTCAAACTTCAAATCAATTTTGTTATCTTTTTCATAAAAGAAAGCTAAAGTTTACACAAGTGAAATTTTACATGGTCTAAAAAGTAAGGAGAGGTAGCACAAGAATTCAGGTGTTCTGACTCCAAAGATATTGTGTTTGTGTCCACTACATATTATGCTCAGAATCATTGTATAAAATTTAAAATTGGTTTCATATACTACCTCACTTAACGTGAATGATTTACTTAAATACAGACATCGTACAAGGACCACACAAAGATTCCTCCATTCTCATGGACCAGAAAGTCTTGATAACACTTACCATAAACATGTTTCATCCTGAAGTCATCTCATCTCTGCAATGCCGCAGCGAACACAGAGGTTTGACCAAATACTCTGTGAAATGCTTTACAAGATAAAATACTCCTATCTGTGAAAAAGATTGGCACTACTTTTAGGTAACCCTGTTCCCACAACTGAAGATGAATCGAATTGACCTTCTGCCTGAGCTAGAATATAAGTTTCTCTCTTAAACTTTCTCATTTCAGTAACCACTTTTTCTTCTTAACTGTAAGTTTTTCACTTTAGCAAACAACATAGACTATCCGCACTGCAGGAAACTGTGAGAACTCAGTCATGAGTTAACTGCCACCCAACACAGACCAAAGGCTCTTGTAAGACATATGATATTGGAGGCAGTATAATGGGCATGTTAACTATCCCTTCTCCTAGTTTCCAGCCTCTATCCCACTATCAAGTTTAATCATCAGAAAGTGGAATATCTTGGCCATTTCCTCTTATCCCCTGCAGAAAGGCCTTCACTAAGTACAATCTAATGTTATGTTCTCAGCCTGTAAAGTGAATCAATACCAGAACTTTCCATTTGAACAGTATCTTTGTTTCTTGCAGACATTGTCTGTTAATTCATTACCTCTTATATAAGGAACCACATGATAAATTTCTTCTAAAATTTGGCCCCAGAAAAAGGTTTGTTTCTACAGATGAATGTTTTTATTTTCTATTGTCAGACAAGAAAAAAGAAAATGTGTAAACCAATGTGTTTATCTTCTTGCCTTTCCTTCTAAGAAACTTAGAGCCATTTTGAGTGCCCAGCTATAGTAATTCACTTATACCAAGGGCCTGTTGACATATACTTGATCTTCTTGTTCCTTTTAAAAAATGTCTGATTATCTTACATTTTGCTGTTCATTATTTTTTAGGATTAAAAATTATTTTTAGAATTTAAAAGCAGATTATAAAGTATGCATAGTAAAATAAAATAAAGATAAAATTTAAAACATGTCCCAAGAGTTGATGGTTCCTCACTCCAGTATTTGGTGAATTTTCTTTCCATAAAATCTGCTGTAACAGGATTTTTTGATTAGTCCTAGCCTGCAGGTATTACAGGTATTAGAAACCCACAAAGTCTTTTCTATTCAAAATTACCCTTTTCATTCCTTATCAAAACATTAGGGAAATCATGTCATTGTCAAGTGTTGCTGTCAGTAGTCAGTTATCAAGATGATGGTAAATAGTGTAGTCTTGCCACATCTGGACCACTTTTAACCTTTTTATTTCTGTAGCCCACATCACTCTCTGGCTTTAAAGTAAGGAATATATTTGTCTCTAAATGTTTAGAAGAGGATTCTGGGTAAAAATGTTTGAATAGTATCTTGGTCCAGATTTTCATAATGCATTGAACTAGAGAGCTAGTACTGCCTTAGAGATTGTTAACCTAAACAAATATTCCTTTTAGTGAGTAAGAGAGTATGGAATTTAGTTGATAAAGAGGAAGCCAGATGTGAAAAATTACACTGAAATTTATCTGTATAAGCTAAAATAAACAGGTAAATCTGCTTATAATCTAAAAATTTGTGATAGTATTATTATAGTTAATCATTTGGCTACTTGGTCAAGAGTTTCTTTTGCAACCAAGCTTTCATTTTAGCTAATCTTGTCCCTAAAATACTGCAAATGTTTACAAAGGTTATAATCTTCTCAACTGGGTCACTTGCAAGTAATTCACTGTTCAATTACGTCCTATAAGGATTTTGATATAGTATACTCAAATTAAGCATGATAAAGGATTGTTTTTCTTGCTTTCAGATTGTAAAGTTAAAGGAAGTAAAAGCACCTTTAAGGAGGGGTTTTTACCTTTACCAACTCATTGTCTTTACAAGAAAAACAGCTCTAATTTTCAGGGTATGTGACTCTCCCCCAACACACATGGCCCCACCTCACCCCACACACATATTTTCAGAGGGGGAATTATTCTAGCTGAGCACAGTGCTGAAATGAAAACTTGGTCCAGTATTTCTTCTCCCCAAATATGGATGACTACGGTTTATAAACAAATAACTTCACTGGGCTTCTGAGATTCTTGGTGGTGAAAGTGAACTGATTATCTAATGCTTCAAATTACTTAACAGAGTTTCATAAAAAAAACCTTTTTTTTTTACAAACAACGTTAGAATTAATATACACAGCACATACACACACATACATAGTGGAGCTTGGGTTTTATAACTGTTAAATAAAAAATCTCCTTGAACAATATTTGGCCTTGGAGCACCTTCAATATCTTCTTCTCCAGATATATCAGACACATTAACTACAAAGGGATGAGAGTGCTGTCCCTTAATAATAGCTACTACCATTCACAGAGTAAACAAAGCTCTTTAGTTGCAAATTCTCATTAACTGAAAATTAATTCATATCAGTAGAGGTGGTATTTAACATACACTATATTCCCTCCTAGTTTCATACCACTTCCATGCAAAGATAAAGGATAAATCGAATGGAGGAAGTATTTTTTAATTAACTGGCCACTTTTTCCAAAAAAGACACCAAAGATGCTTAGTCTGAAGTACTAACTAAACTCCACAAAGGTGTTCGATCAACACAGGTAAATGAAATAATAGTATTTATGCTCTGACTACTAAAAGGCTAACACCATCCTCAAGGTTGCTTTTTAAGAAATTAGGCTGCTCTAACCCCAACTCAGCATCATTTTGTTTAGTAAAATGAAAATCTGTATTAAGAAGCATTAGAAATATGTGCTTTTCAAATTTCATGTTAATATTATGCTGAGTAACATTAGTTGTATTATGAATATTAGAAACAAAACTTTAAAAAGGTGAACCACTAGAATCTAGAATCCTACACCTTTTAAAAATATGTATACTCTTCAGTTTTATTGCATGCACACTATAGACAGTAGTGTCTCTCTATCTTTTTTGATTCTGGGAAGCAAAGCATAAAACATGTGCATGCACCTCCTAAATCTGTGAGAAGATCAAGTACTCAGCATCTACCTCTCATTTTTTTCTTATCTACTGTGATAGATGAGACCTATAAGAACACTTTATACTTGTTTCTTTTTAGTCATTTCTGACTGACTAGTAGGTTAGGTAAAGTAATTCTTAAATTTAATGAGATATATTTCTTTTCCAGCTCATACTTTGTGTAGCTTGTTGGAGTGCAAAAAACTATACCCCAAAGCATGATACTTTGATATGCTGAGTATTTTGAACTAAAGGAGATTGGAAGGCCTCAGAACCCAGGTCTCTCTGACCTTCTCATGCCTTTTGGTCTCTCATCCCTCATTGTTCCTAGAAGCAAGTCATAGAAACCAGAATTCCTCTTCCCCAAGGCAAGTCATAGGAACTAGAACCCTTTTTCCCCAAAGCAAGTTACAAAACCATAAACATTATTCTAACCTTCCCCTGCCTTTCTACCTAGCAGCTGGCCATAAAGAAATTCTCTGACCTACACTTTTCTGATAGTAGATCATAAAACTCTCATTCCAGAGGGTTCCTGCTCTATATCCAGGAGGAATAAATGTTATAACAAAGAGGACAAGAAGAATCTGAACAGACAGGCCCTGCTGGGTTTCCCACTCAGTCTCTTACCATTAGGTCACACCCTGAAGTCCAATGGCATTTCTACACAGCTCTCCATGCTTCATCCAACCTAAGCATAAAAATAACTTTTTCCCTAAGTCTTTGGGTCTTAATTTTCAAGTTCCTCTGTCATGTAAAACTTTGATTACATTTGTTTTGCTTTTCTCTTGTTAACCTGTGTTTTATTATAAGAGTGTTGGCCATGAACTTTATCTTACAAGATCTATGGACAGAACCACTCTAGTGAACGTTTTCTTACTTTTAAAAACTTGTGCCCTCACAGGCATAACATGACTACTGTTCAGGCAGCCTCTGAAATGTAAAGGGAGGTGTAAGCAAAGGTAGAGGTTCCTTCGTTTCTACAAATTCGATGGAATTTATCATGGGGAAAGAGGAGATTTTTTTGAAATAATGCTTCATGGTTTAAAATTAAGGCATAAAAATAAATGTTAATTTTAGAAATATAAAGGTAGAAAATACAATTACCAAGTAGATGTCTCAAAGAGAATTTCCCTGAGGCGTTAAAACCTGACTATAAATTAGAAATGACAAAATATTCTAAAAATCTCAGACATTAGGAACCAGAAGAGAGTATAGAGATCCCTGTTGATAATAATTATTAATCTTCAGTGAGTACTCATCATAGGCTTGGCATGATGAAAATGCTTTTATGTGGATATCACCTTTATTACTCCTAAGAAGTATATGAAGAAAGCAGTATTATTGTCCCTGTTTTACAGATGAGGAACGTAAGCGTTACAGAGACCAAGAAATTGCCCAAATTCACACAGCCATCTTGAGAGGTCCTTGGAATGGCACCCAGAGAGCCTGGCTGCAGGAGTCCCAGAGACTTCTCTTGACTGGCTATCTAATTTAACCCCTTATTTTTATTGATGCAAAGCAGGGATGAAAAATATCTAGAACCATTTTGCCATTTAGGGACAAAACTAGAACTGAAATCAAGGCCAGATTAACGCTTAAAATAAAAAACTATTTCTCAAAGAAGGAGGCGAATAAAGGCCATTCCTTCTGGGGCACACAAAGCAGAAGTGCCCCTGAAGCAGGACTTTGTGGGTTTAGTGTGCCGTTTGGACTGGCCACTCCTCCTACGCTCGTTCTCTCCCTACCCACTTTCCTTATATCAAACCTCATAAAATACTCCAGGGCAGATTACACTGGCCAAGTACACCACTTTAAGACTGGCCTGATGTGTGTAAATTGCCTCTCAGTGGGTGGCTATTATATTTATATTGGTCTAAACTGTTTCCACTGCCAATCCATTATGCTGGAATTCCGCCTTGCTGAGGGCAGTTGTGTTATTCTTTCCTTTGACTGAAGTCCGGGAACTCTCTCTCTAACTCCTTGGGAACCAACCCTTTAAGAGTAAACATTTTGAGTCAAACAAGGCCCCTTGGCATCCCACTGCCACTTGCTAAATCAGGAACATTCCCCTCTGGCCCCAACCAGTTCACATTGCTCATTTTTCAAGGAGATAGAAATTGGAATGGAGTGAGAATGTGATGTGATGCCTATTTATGCAGAAAGTCAAAGGAATGCACTGGGGATAACACTTGTACCAGTAACTCTGTTTCTCTAGAAGGCAAACAATTCAAGTATAATCACGAATGAGAGTCCAGATGGCCCCAGGTATATCCTGATGAGCACCCTCCAAATAAAATGCAAGCTTGTGCGTGCCCCTTTCTGAACAGAATCCACTAGCAAACATTTATCACTCACTCAATACTCAACATACATTCTTTTTTTTTTTTTTTTTTTTTTGAGACAGAGTCTCACTCTCTTGCCCGGGCTAGAGTGAGTGCCATGGCATCAGCCTAGCTCACAGCAACCTCAAACTCCTGGGCTCAAGTGATCCTTCTGCCTCAGCCTCCTTCCAAGTAGCTGGGACTACAGGCATGTCCCACCATGCCCGGCTAATTTTTTCTATATATTTTTAGTTGGCTAATTAATTTCTTTCTATTTTTATTAGAGACGGGGTGTCGCTCTTGGTCAGGCTGGTTTTGAACTCCTGACCTTGAGTGATCCACCGGCCTTGGCCTCCCAGAGTGCTAGGATTACAGGCGTGAGCCACCGCGCCCGGCCATCAACGTACATTCTTGAAATGAAAGTTTCTTAGCCTAGGTTGGAGTTCA
This sequence comes from Lepilemur ruficaudatus, assembly GCA_963574885.1. Lineage (NCBI taxonomy): Eukaryota > Metazoa > Chordata > Mammalia > Primates > Lepilemuridae > Lepilemur > Lepilemur ruficaudatus. Next base: position 10,753 of record CAUYRT010078316.1, read on the forward strand.
AAACCAGGTACTAAAAATCAAGAACTAATTGAACATCAGTAATAGGAATGTCTGTGCCTTATTTGGTGATATGATAGAATTAGGAAGCAAGTTTACAAACTAATTATTCCCTTGAGTGCCGGGTTTATTAGTACAAACTGATGACTATTGATAATCCTACCTGGTTGTCCTATAAAGGTAGATCCTTGGTCACAGGAGAAATAAGGAGAAAAAATTGTATATATTAAATTTATTAACATATTTGCAAAGACAACCAAAAGCTATTATCTGATGATGAGTAAGTTTCATCATTCTTAATTAAACATGGTAGCTATTGTAAGGACAAATACAAATTAAAAATGAGAAGCTTAATTCTCCCTGTTGAAAATGGGAAGAGAGATTGCTCTCCCCTCCCTTTTTCTTTGAGCATTTGCTTTAGAAAACTTGTAATTGTAAGTACTTTCTCCTCTCTTTGAAATGTATATAAATCCTTTTGAAAACTAGATAGGCCTTTTGTCAGCTTTAAGACTCAGAAATGCCTTTCTCAAGGACTCAGGAGCCCTCTCTTTGAAATGTAAACATCAAGGGATATAGCATCCCCCATCTGCTAGTTTCTTTGGGAGAGTAGGAGGCTAACTTTAGTGGGCACCTTGCTCCATGATGTAAAACTGTCTCCTGTCACAGCAGAAATTTGTTTTTTCTCTGGACAAAGCCAATTAGTTAATACAGATGGTCACCCTGGTAATAGCTGATTTGAGGATGAGTTAAATGTGACAAATACTACTTACTGTCAAGTCTTCTTATTTAAGGACTAGTTATTGTTTATCTTGAAAACATGTATATAATGGGTTATATCTACTTTGCTATACAAAAGTGTGAGATTTTTCAATCTCTTAGCTGATTGCCTGTAATTAACATTACACTCTGTCTAATGTTCATTCAATAATAAAACAGGTTTTTTCCTACTATCTTTGTGAACATTTTTGACTTGAGAAAAGATTGTGTTTTTAATTATATTTCCCCAAAATTGTCAAATTGAATGGAGAAAGAAGAATTTATATGGACTTTGGAGGCAAAGTATAATTGAGCCAAGATTTTCTTGATTCGGGAGACCTGAGTCTGCATGTCTAATATATCAACCTGCTGCACTGTGCAAGCAAAACTCTGTTTCAGTGAAGACCACAGTCAGACATAAAGTGTTTGTTCTGCTTTTGTTTGTATGTGTAATGTACTTTGGGTTCATGAAGCTGACATTAACTGTTACAGTAAACTCTCTAAAGCAAAAAAAAAAAAAAAAAA
>CAUYRT010078318.1:0-29528 GCA_963574885.1 Lepilemur ruficaudatus
GGCTGGGCATGGTGGCTCACACCTGTAATCTTAGCATTCTGGGAGGCCAAGGTGGGAGGATCACTTGAGCTTAGGAGTTTGAGACCAGCCTAAGCAAGAGCGAGACCCCATCTCTGCTAAAAATAGAAAAAATTAGCTGTGTGTTGTGGTGTGCACCTGTAGTCCCAGCTACTCAGGAGGATCGCTTGAGGCCAGGAGTTTGAGACCAGCTTTGGCAATATAGTGAAACCTGTCTTTGCAAAAAATTTAAGAATTAGCCAGGCACAGTGGCACAGGTGATAGTCCTGGCTACTCAGGAGACCGAGGCAGGAGGATCACTTGAACCCAGGAGTTTGAGGCAGCAGTGAGCTATGGTGATGCCACTGCACTTTGGCCCTGGCAACAGAGCAAGATCCTGTCTCAAAAAGGAAAAAAAAAATTTGCTATTTTTGTATGTTTTGCGTATAAGAAAAAACATGAATAGTTTTCAGTTTTCAAGCAGGTGGCTACTTAATTCTTGGCAGAATTGTCAAATAGAAATTTATCTTTGTATCACTCCTGTTCTCTATCCTGTGACAACCTCATTTTAAATCTGAAATACCAAAAGGGCACAGTTACCCAATTACACTTTTCTTGTAACTTTATCTCTCAATGTTTTTAGAGCTGTTTTTTAAAAAGTCATTTTCCAACACCCTGGTCTGTTGGTGCTGAGACCCTGGCAAAGCTATGATGTTTCTGTTTAAAGCTCGTGGTTGAGTCTGAACAGCTCTGGGAGCCCTCGTTGCTTTCGTTTCCGCTGCAGGCTTTTCTCTTCCGGTGGGTGGCAGTATTTCACTTTTTAATCCTCACTTCCATTACTGACTTCTCAACTTGCATGAGAATAGCACAGGTTTTCTTATTGAAAGAGTGAGCAGAATTCCCTGACGTTTCCCACCGTTTCTCCCTAGTCTCCTTAACCAGTTGGTTGAGTTCACTTGGAAACTACTTGGCGAACATCAGGACTTGATACTACAGGTTGATTATGAATACACTTCCAGGCGAAAGTGTCTCATCCTGGGAGTGTCTAAATGTAGGATAACACAGGAACATTCTCAGGAAGCTCCTTGAGCGTGTTTGGTTGGCAGTGACTGAGGTGGGCCGTTTTGTTGGCCTACCCAGCATCCACGGCCTCTTGTTCCTACCTGATTTGTTCTAGAAATTACTCTTCTCCCTAGCCATGTGCCAGAGCATCTAACCCAGCCCCAATGTCACAAAATGAGCACAGAAGGGTGAGTTTGGGCCTAGAGACTATACTCTAATAGTCCATGTGGTGGTGGCAGAGATATATTTCTGAGTCTTAAGGGTTAACAGTTCAATCATTCCTTTATTCACTTAATAAAAATGTCTCATATGTGTTAGATTTCTATTGCTGTATAATAAATTATCAAAGCCTTAGTGGCTTAAAACAACACCCATTTATTTAATATTCGTTTGCAGTTCTGTGGTTCTGAAGTCTGGGTGGCCGGGTTCTCTGCTCAGGGACGCACAGGGAGGTGTCAGGAGGTGTCAAGCTCCCTCTCTGGAGCTTGGGGGCCTCTTCCTATAGCTCACATGGGATGGCAGAATGAAGTTCCTTGTGGTTGTAGAACTGAGGTCTTTGTTTCCTTGTTGTCTGTCTTCTGGGGGCTGCTCTCAACTTCTAGAGGCCACCTGCATTCCGTGACACTTGTCCCCCCTCTATCTCCAAAGCAATGGATAATCTCCCCATGTGGAATCCTTCTCTGACTTCTCTGTGTCTAACCTCTAGGCTCACCCATATAATATCCTTATCTCAAGGTCAACTGATTTGGGACCTCACTTACATCTGCAAAATCCCTTCACAGCAGCACCTAAGTGTTTGATTGAATAACTGAGAGACTATGCATGTATACCAGGGCCTGGGAATCTTGGGGGCTTCTGTAGGCTGAATGTTTGTGTCCCTCCCCAGATTCATATCTTGAAAGCTATTACCTAATGTGGTGGTATTAGGAGGCAGGGCCTTTGGGAGGTAATTTAGGTCCTGAGGGTGGAGCCCTCATGAATGGGATTAGTGCCCTTGTAGAAGGGACCAGAGAGCTCCCTTGCCACCTTCTGCCATGTGAGGTTACAGTGAGAAGATGGCCGCCTGTGAACCAGGAACAGGCCCTCACCAGACATCGAATCTGCCAGAGCTTTCATCTAGGGCTTCCCAGCCTCCAGAACTGTGAGCAATAAATTTCTGTTGTTTGTAAATCACCCAATCTATGGTAATTTGTTACAGCAGCCAAATGGATTAAGACAGAGGCTGTGTTATAATTCTGCTACCACAAGATGAGCTCTCTGCTCTTATGGAGTTTACATGCTTCAGGGGGATGTCGGGTTGGGGACATATGATAAAACTAAGAAATGAATAAAGGAGACACTTTTAGAGAGTGGTACGTGCTCATGGAGAAAATAAACAGGAAGTATGGAAGGACTGGTGGTGGGAGCCACTTTCTGTGGGCTCCCTAGAAAAGGCCTCTCTGGAGAGGACATTGGGCTGAGAACTGAAGAGTCAAACCAACAACACAAAGACCTGGAGAAAAAGATTTCCAAGTGGATGGAATAGTAAGTTCAAGGGCAGAAAGGAGCTCTGAGTTTTTGAGAAATAGATAGGAAGATGGAGGTGTGCGTGTGTGATCACCTGTTCTCTGCAGGTGGGCAGTGCCAGCCTCCTGAGGCCACCACAGGTGGTCCTCTCTCTTCTGTCACTTCAGCATCTCTTCTGTGTATACTTGTGGGTCATTTCTGAAGATGAGGTCAGTTTAGTTTCATGGAGGAAGAAGCAGAGGGTCTCCTGAAGGTACTCCAGACTCAGCAAGATCCTCCAACTCAACTTGACCAGAGAAACTTGTGAGTGTGCTTGCCCAGAAATCAGTGGATGGGGTGAACCACGCTTGTTTTAAAGTACTTTGTTTTCCTCCAGAAGAGAGCCTTAGAAGAATTGAAGGATTTTAGTAAGTCCTGAACAATGTACAAAAATAATGGAGAAAAGAGACCTTAGCATTCATTCTGCACCAGGGGCCAGCAAGCCCGTAGACTTTCCCAACCACGTGCACGATAGCCTGGGCTTAGCATCAAGTGTTGAGAGCTGCCCCTTCGTTTTGTATGTAAATTGTGTATTCGTGTAGGGTGAAGTGGTAATGACATCTCTATTTGATGTCTTGTTTTGTAGGTACAACTTAAAGGAGTGCTTTTTGAGGGGTGGGGTGGGGGGTGCTATGTCAAAAGGAGACACAGATGGCAAGGATTTGGTGCAAATTGCTTTATTTGGGAGGTGACTTCAAGAAGCGCAGTCGGGTTGGGGGAGGGAAGAGAGAAGGGCCATTGAAGGGTGCAGTGGGGAGACGGTTATGCTGTGAGCAATTGGGGCTCAATCCCAAAGGGCACCCTCTGGGAGACTGTGTGGCCCCCACCTGGGCACTGTCCCCAGGGCTGAGGAAGCAGGAAGCTTGCTTCTCTAGCCCGTCCCTCCTTGGTCGAGGGCTGCTTCTGGGGTGTCCCCTCCCTGGCACTTTTGCCGGTCCAGCCAGCAGGCTGAGCATACGCCCCAGGCCAGAGACAGTTAGGCAGAGTCACAGGTGCAGGGGGCACGAAGGCATCAGCCTGGGTGGAAACCGGAGCTGCAGTGCTCTGGGGTGGGTGAGGAAGTACTGTAGGGATCGGGACACGGGCGTATTGCTGGGACTCCGTGCTATGATTTTCCTGTGGCTGTTGGCTCTTGCACAGAGCCTGCTTGACTGGGAGCTTCATGAGGTGGGTATCTGGGCTGTGACTGCAAGTTGGGTCTCTTCTCGGCCTCTAACGAGGGGTCAGCTGGTCCCGCACCCCCACCCCAGTGCTGGGGAGCTGGCAACTTTCAGCTGCAAGTGATAGGAACCCAGCTCCTTCTCTTGTCCCACTTCATTCTCTGTGTGTGTTGTTCTCTCCTTCCAAAGGCAAAATCTGTTTTTCCCATAAGCTTGGGCAGAAAAGTCATGAGGAGGAAAGTGCTTGGCTCAGTTTGTTGACTGTCTGTCTTCTAACTTAGAGTGTGAGCTCCAAGAGGTCAGGGCTTTCTCTCTGCCCTGTTCACCACTACATCTCCAACTTCCAGAACAGAATGTGGAAAACAGAAGGCACTCAGTTAAAAATCATGACTGGATGAATGAATGATCTCGGTTTCTGATGTATTCCCTTTCCTTGAGGTTGCATGGAGTCACTTGTTCTTTTTATGGGATTGTGGAAAGCCAAAGAAACAATCCTAGCTCTCGGCCACTCAGACAGTGTTAATTTAAACTAAAAGGTGCTTGTTAACCAGGGATATGATATGCACCAGCAGAGACTTCCCTTTGCTTTACAGCGGCCCTGGCAGACTGCCAAGGTTTTACCTCTTCTGCCATCGCTGCCCAGTGTTTGATGGTCTCAATCTCCATCATGCAGCCAGGAAAGGAAACCCAGAGGCTCATTCTTTGGTGGTGAGTCCTGGCTCCTTGAGTCCTCTTTATTTAAGTTGCTCTTATGGCTTCTGCAGAACTGGATGGCGGTCACTAAAAATGGCCCTGGTCACCTACTCATTGGAGAAGCACATGATACACAATTCCTTTGCCAAATGCTGACAGTCGAGGAAAGGGCAGTCGTGTCAGCTATTGTGTGGTTCAGGGAGCAGCAAATGCCTGGGATTAGGTGCTGGCATTGAAGCAATAACTGCATCACAGACAGGCCGAGAAGGACGGCTGGCACCAGAGGAGGGAGGTCTGTGCCAGCCACCACTTAGAAATGGCCAGGTCGTCGGCAGCAGTGATGAGGACAGTCTCAACAACAAATGACAACAGCCTACTCTAAAGGACAGCCGTGTTCAGTGGACAGCCATGGCTGTATATGACAGGTGGCCGGGGGACTGGAAGAGAACTCCAGCTGACACAGAGGGTATGTTGGGTGTCCTGGCACCACTGACTTGAGACCATCCCTCAAAACTTACAGGTGTGGGGCATCAGGCCCAGAGAGCATGCAGCCAAGCAGAGCAGGGTGGAGAGGAGAGCGCAGAGGGAAGAGAGAGAGAGAGATCGCATATCTTGACATAATTTTTGTTTCTGGTTCCTGTACCTGAGGTCACTGGACCTGCCCTCCTGGTTGTGCAGCTCTTCTTCAGTTCCCTGTGATACTCCAGCATCCTTCCAATGAAGCCCCCTTTGGCTTTTGAATTCAGTCTCCGTCTCTTGTACCTGAGGGGGTCCTGATGAGATGAATACCCTAGAGGTGTGGAAGGGAAATGGAAGAGAGACAACATAGACTCTCCCAAGCCACCAGTGTCCTATCCCTAGCACCACCCTAATTGAGCACACGTTCTTTTGAACCCAGATGTGTTGTCATCAGAATGCTTGACACAGTGCTCCGGACATTGGAACTGGCAATAACTGAAACATATTTGTCATCCCTGATATAGGGACTATCCTTAGATTGTCAAGTTTAATTCTTGCTATAATCCTATGAAGGTGGCACCCTCATCCCACAAAGGAGAAAACTGATGTCAAAGTGGGCCAGTGACACGGCTGGTATGTGCTCAAACTGATCTGTATGATCACCAAACCCAGGCTGTTCCTGCCAGGCCTCAGGAAGTCCTGTGGAGTGTCACGGAGCCAGGGCTTCAGAGCCATCATTAAAGTGGGACTCTATTTCCCTCTCAGTGAAAGTGGTTATTCCAAGGGAAGTAGCTGTAAAATTGCATCTGTCACATGGTCCCAGTCAGAAGAGGGCTGAGAAAGACAATTTGGGATTGGTCTACAAGAAGTTATACAGTGGGTATATGCATAATAGGGACCTTAGTCACTAAAGCAAACTGTCTGTCTGCAAATATCTTTGTCTGGAGAAGAGAGTTATTAAAGAATTCTCAATTCCTTACAAGAACACACAGAGATATATGTGAGCTGGGTCTATCCTTGGTGATGTTTATCTCTCATACATCTTTAACTACATTTGGTTATTTTTGTTGTTAAAATTAAGGCGTTCTTTTTCTTTCCCCCCAAAATAGAACTCTCTTGTAAAGATTTAAATAGATGATTGCATTTTCCAAGCAAAATGCAATCATGCCAAATAAATGTATTCTGAACAGCCATTGTTTCTTTTTTAAATTCTAGAGAAAATCTAAACTAATAAATAGCTTCAAAACCAAAATGACCTAAACTGACTTTATATGCTTTGGTGGATTTTGGGGTCATTTTACAAAGACTTATGCAACGTCTCCCCAAGAGATTGATTTTAGAAATTAGGATGCATTAGAACCAGAGTCTGAGTGATAGTCAGATATTTGGGGCAATATATTAATGATCCTTACATCAGTCGAATAAATTTGCAAGTCATTTAGCTAGGTGAATTTGCAGGTGGTCTGGAATGCAAATAATAGAATTTTCCTTGTTCTCTGTTTCTTTTGTCTCCAAAGGGTTAATTGACAAAGAGAAGGAGAGAGTGAGAGAGTAAGAGCAGAGAGTGAAGTCCTGGGCGGTGAAGTTAGACTACCTGGGTTGAAATTGTGGCTTTGCCAAGTGGTGGCCAGTGACCCATTTCTCCTCTCCTGGGCCTTGGGGACTGTATTTCCCACCACCCTGAAGTTTGATCCAGCCACATGACTTGCTTTGGCCAATGAGGTGTGAGCAGATGTGGTGATGTCATTTCCAGGCAGAGGTCTCTAAGCCACTGCACAATTTGCTCACTCCCTTCTCTCTGTCACTCCCACAGATGAGGTTGCAATACCAGAGGATCTATCAGCCTGGGTCCCCAGGGGACGACGTGGTAGAGCAGAGCCCCCTGCCAACTTGTGATGGAGGGGAGGTAGCATGCGTGAGCAACCTTTGCTGTTTTAATCACTGATGCTTTGAAAATGTTTGTTACCCATGCATATCCTAGCTCACCCTGACCAACTCACCATGTGATCTTGGGCCAAATACACAACCTCTCATTTGTCAGTTTCTTTTGGCTAATGGAGGTCCTGACACTTCTAAATGATTTTTAGAATTAAATGGGCTAATAAATGGAAAGGGCATGTCTGACGTACAGCAAGTGCTCACTAAATATTAGCTATTACTATTAATATTTTATATGTGGACAGGTAGAAGCTTCCTCTCGTACAATTGTGTAGGTGTTTGTGTTTACTCATTAACATCTGTCCTGGGCCTGAGTCATGACTGTAGCTGAAAAGGATTTGGGGGCAGGGGGAGACTACTTCGCCTCTCACTTTCTTTCTTAAAGTAGCAATTTGGTGGGGGTGGGTGTGCCAAGGTGTGGCACAGGATACAGGATGGCACAGTCAGCGCCCAGCTTATGAGACCTGGCCACACCACCCAGCCACTGTCCCACCCTCACCTTCCGCTACCGAGGCCTTCTGCATCTGTTGCCATGGAAACTTATTGGGGTTGGTGCTGTTTATCCATTTGAATTTTTAATTTCTAAGGAATAGAAACTGAGTCTGGCTAAATTAAGCAGCAAGAGGACATAGAAAAAAACCAGAAAACCCAAAACATTGCAAAGCTCACTGAGCCCCCAGGAAGGGCAGAGTCAGGCTAGAAGGCCACATGGTCAAAGACCTTATCCTAAATTACGCTGTAGACCTGGTCTGGAGGAAGCCTCACTGCTAGGCACCGACGCTTCAGACTGACCCTCTGATGCTATCAGTGCTCTGGTGGAACCACTGAGTGGCTGCTGCCCCTGTCACCGCCCTCACCAAATGGAGTTTGTGTGGTCCCTGCTTTTTGCTGTCACCAGTTTCTATAAAGAGGGGACTCTGCCTCAGGTGGTGGTGAATTCCCTCCCTTCCTCTCAATCTCCTTAACTTAATTTACAAGGCTCCTGTGCTGAATGATGGTTCTGAAGTCCCAGCTTGAAGCCCTGGCTCCGTGACACCCCACAGGTGGTGAATTCCCTCCCTTCCTCTCAATCTCCTTAACTTAATTTACGAGGCTCCTATCTTGCTAGGAGCCAGATCTAGCCCTAGGAATTCCACCACTGCAAATTCCTTCAAACGTGTCCTCGGACATTGTAAATACACTGTGATCACCTGCGTGTGTAGTGATCTCTCACATGTCTGTGCCTTTGCACATACTGTTTGAATCCTTATCCTCCCTTCAGTTTCTGCATCTGTTGTCACACAGCTGGCTTACTCTTCCAGGCAGTCTTCTGGATTGCCCCTGTCTGAGGCAGAAGCTCTACCTTTGTGCTCTCATAACACTTACCACGCTGCACTGCACTTGCTGGTTTCCCTGTCTGTTCTTATCACACAGCGAGTTCCTTGAAGACAGGCTATGTGTCTTGTTCACCTGTGTCCCAAGTCCTAGTGCAGTGCCTGGTGCTTCTGAAGCCTCAAGTAATAGGTGGGAAATAAATGAACTATCCTGAGGAATGCAAGAGGGTGCATGCAGGCTACCTCTTCACTTCATGCTCTTGGGAAAAGCCATCCTATCCACTCAACTGTGCTTCTGGCAGTAGCACAGTGGGATAGTTTGGGGGTGAGAGGCCTCCTTCATCCCCCGATGTCCTTTTCAATGGTCCGGGCCATTTTCAAACCCCTTGGGTTTTCTTTCATCACTGGATTTGGTGCATGATGATTCGTGTCATAATTGGAGGTATTCCTAGAAACCATCATTCCAGCTTAAATTGCCTCTTGGTGTATGTGGTCCTTAGTTTCTTGGGGCTGCTGTACCAAATTAGCACAAACTGTGTGCCTTCAACAACAAAAATGGATTCTCTCTCAGCTTGGGAGACTAGAGGTCCAAGATCAAGGTGGTGGCAAATTCAGTTTTTTATGAGAGTTTGCTTCCTGGCTTGTGGATGACTACCTGCTTGCTGTGTCCTCTCATGACCTTTCTTCTTGCAGGGAGAGGGGACAGCAAGAGAAAGAGAGTGGGAGATACCTCTGATGTCTCCTCCTCCTCCTATAACTAATCCTGTCAGATTAGGGTCTTACCTTATCACCGCATTTAACCTTACTTACCTCCCTAAGAACTCTATCTCCAAATGGGGTCTCATTGGGGTTGAGAACTTCAACATATGAATTTTGGGGCACACAGAATCTGTAACTCTCTTTAACAAATATTTCTGCAAAATGGGCAAAAAGGACACAGATCCATTGTGTGAAAGTCAAATACTAAACAAAAGTTGTTTTCATTAACTGGGTTCTCTGACCATCATACGATTTTTTTTCCAAGCAAACCAAAAACAACAGTCAACATTTAGTCCATTTCTTTTTCATTCCAAGAGTTAGTGAATAGTTGCCTTTATAAATAACATTTTGTTAGATAAGATTAAATAAACCTGCTTTTATTACTAATGTAAAATGTACGTAACATAGAATTAACAATTTTCAGTAGTATTTAATACCTTCACAATGTTGTGCAAACATCTCTTCTATCTAGTTTTAGAACATTTTTATCACCCACAAAGGAGACCCCATAGGCATTAAGGAGTCACTTCCTATTTTCCTGTCCCCAGCCACCAGCCCCCACCAATCTGCTGTCTCTGTGGATTTACCTATTCTGGACATTTCATGTAAATGGAATCCTACAATACATGGCCTTTCATGTTTGGCTTCTTTCACTTAACATAATGTTTTCAAGGTTGACCTACCTTGTAGCACGTTTCATTGCTTCACTCCCTTCCACCCTCCTATGGTGGAATTATATCCTGTTACATGGATATACCACATTAGTCTATCCATTCAGCTGGTGATGGACACTTGGATTGTTTCCATCAGTTGGCTACTGTGACTTGTGCCATCATTTCTAAACTTTCACTTTTCAAGGCAAAATTCCACTTTAAACTTTGCTACCAATATTTAGTGGACATTTTGTTTCCTACTTGAGTGGATTTACTTTAGGGGATCTTTGGTCAGCACAGTTTATCTCGGACTAAGTGTCCTTATCATTTTCTCGACATAGAGTTGGCACCCCGTCTGCAGTCGGGGATTCGTTCTGCTAGGTCAGGCTGCTCACCTCCCCCAGAGAAAATCTAATTTGCTAAAAGCCAATGTTCCTTGAGTATCCTGAATTGCCCAGGTTTTATAACGAAAATAGAAAACATAGAAGAACCTTATTCTCAGTAAATGCTTGTTGTTTATTGCTTTGGGTAGACATGCAACAATATTTCATGAGAAAAGCAGATTCCTTTCTTTTTTTAAAGAAAGAGTTGTTCTATGTTTTCTATTTTCAGATACCGTGGAATATTAGCTTTCAGCTTTCATTAACTGGGTGCTTATGCCTCAGTCTCCGGTAATTAGAAATCGCAGTAAAATGTATTAACCCCTGTTGTGTCCAAGGACATAGAGGAAAGTGAGCATGATACAAATTTTAAAAAACAAACCCAAATGTCCTTCTGGGTTGTGAAAATAATTGTAGGTAACTTGGAAGATACAGAGAAGCATAAAGAAGATAAGAGAAATCACTGAGAATCCCACAACACAGAGATGATCACTGCATATTAATGAAGATATGAATCTGCTGTCGGCAGCAGATTCTGGGATGGCCCTGAGCCCTCATCCGTGCTGCAGATTCCGGTCACAGACAGTCCTCTGGGGCCAGCAGTTTTTCCCTTTCGAAGAAAGCATCTCAGCTACTCTGTTATTCAGCTGGGTGTGTAGAACTTAGGAGAGGGGACTAACAATGACAAGACAGAGAGATGCTCTGAGGTCTGAGACAAACACAGCTGACACTTTGGAGCCTTTACAGAATGTCCTCATCTTTACTTCTAAAACTTCTCTCAAAGCCAGAGCAATAGAAAGGAGCCAAGCTAAGCCTCCAGTGCTCCAGGGCATCAAATAACCCTGGGTAATTGTGTTCTTGTCAGTTTCAATCCAATTTCTTAGGGGTTCTTATTTAAATGGTAGTTTTTCACTTGATAATATAGCATCCATCACCTGCTTGCTTATATAAAAAGGCTTAGAAAGACAAAAATATGAGTTTTTGATATGTAAATCAGAATGTTCTGAAACCTAAAATTACAGCAATTCTCTAGCTTGAATTAACAATCTCAATCAGTCAACCAAGCAATCAGGTTGCCAATCAATCATTTAGGTTCTCTTGAGAAGGAGGAATTTTTGTTTGTTTGTTTAAAAGAGGGATTAGTGACTATGGGTAAGGAATAATTAGGTCTCTACTTTTCAGCATCCCCCCTGTTTCTTTACCTTGCCCATGTCCCATCATCAATCTGAAGATCAAGAAAACTAGCACATTTATCCCAGGTCCAACCTGGCAACAGGCTGTCCTTGTTCCATTAAACATTTATTAAGCACCTGTATGTGAAAAGATGTCCAACATTATTGGCAAGTAGGAAAACAGTTAAGTTAAGCTTACAGTGAGACAGCACCACACCCCTGTTAGAATGGCTAGAATAAAAAATAGTGACAACATCAAATGCTGGCAAGGATGCAGAGAAATGATCACTCAGACATTGGTGGTGGGAATTTTAAATGGTTTGCAGTGGCTTGGGCAGCGGCTCACTAAATACTCCCCAAATCCACTCCTTAGATTTCCCAGCCCTCATGCATGTGGGTGGGGCCATGTGGCTTATGAAATATGAGCAGAAGGGATGGGTGGGACCTCGGGCCGAAGCAACTAAGGTCAGGAAAGCCTTCTCTGTGTTCTCTCTCCCTTCCCTGACTACCAGCGAGGTCCAGCAAGAACTCCAAGACCGTAAGAGACAGTAGAGCGCCAGATGGAAGGAGCCTGAGTCACTGAATGACCATGTGGAGCAGAGTCTTCTCATCACCTGCATGGGGCTGTGATCATGCCACTGACACTGGCAATTGCTGTCATAGCTGTTAGCTTACTCTAACCAACATGATCACTGTATTTCCCTTCCTAAGAGTGACCTGCTTGAGTCACTCTCACCCATGTTTATTTATTTATTATTTACTGCTGGAAGAATATGCATATCTGTGTTCAATTGACTTGCACTTTATTTTGGGGATACCAGAGAACTGTAGATATATTAGGACTTACGTGTTTCTAATGGTAAAATATGGGCCTTTTGTTCATCTTTTCTGCAGGGTTCTGGTTGCTTTATGTCCCATCCTCATCCTGGTACTTTTGCTGGACTGCTTCAGCCCAAATCATTTGTGCTCCCAGGTCAAGGAGTAGTAGCTCAGTGAGTTATTGCTAACACTGCACGTGAGAAGTGGGCCGGAGCTGGAAACTTGGAGAAGAACTCCCAAGGTGGCCTGGGGCCAATGGGCATTTTACTTTCTCCACTCTTAAATATTGTGCCTTTATTCAAAGCCTATGATATTCCTGCAGTTATGGTCAGATATCAAATTTCCTTTCCTTTCTTCCTTCCTTCCTTCCTTCCTTTTTCCTTCTCTATTTCTTTCCTTCTACACACATTTACTGAGCACCTGCTGAACTCTTAAGTTCTGCAACAGTAAGAATCAAGGCTTTTAATCATCACTGAGTCCCAGTACCCAGCTTGGTACTTGGCACATGATAGATACTTAATATATGTAGATTGAATAGAGTTGAATATGGGCCCAGAACCATGTTAGATGCTGAGGAGGCAGAAATGAAAAAAAGTACACAATTTCTGCCCTTAGGCAACTCACAATCAAACTCTAAATATTCTTTAGGCAGCAGTCGTAATAACAACCATAGCCAGTATTTATGGGGTGCTCACATGTGCCTGGCACTGTTTAAAGCCTGGCTGATTTTCGAGAGCAGGAAGTAGGGAGTGCAGCACCAGGGACTTTGCCATGGCTCACGTGGCCTCTGCAGAGGTTCAGAGACCTCGCACAGCTGCCCTGACTGTCAGGCGGCTCAGCGGTATGTTCAAAGCACTTCAGAGGATCCCAAGTCGGTTCACACCTCACCGGAGCTGAAGAACATGAGAACCAGCCCTTCAGAGCTTTTCTGGATCCCATGACTAATCCAATGCAAGCCAGACGATTCCTGACTTGAGTCTGAGAGTCCAGAACTATCCTGTCTGCCTCCGAGGACTTACGGAACTCTCTAGAATCAAATGACAAGCCTGAGACTATAGGACAGTTTTGAAGGACTTTTCAGAGCAAGGGACATTTTGACATGGCCAGAAAAACAAAACATTAAACTTTCTGGCTTTTTTTTTTTTTTAATAACTAATGCATAATGGAGTCTCTCATTTCGTATTCCCGACCTTAGAAGAGCACTATGTTTTTGTTGGGACATGTTCCAAATTCCTAGAGAAAAATGGGACCCCGGCAGTGAGTGATGTTTCAAGGTTATGTACCCTGGGACAAGTGTCCTTTGACACTGTGTAGCTGCAGTGTGCTGGAGTCTTCTCCATCCCCAAACCCTATCTTGGGTCTTTACTCCTGTAGCAGAGACTGCTGTTTGTTCAGCAATAGCCACTCTTCCCTGCTTCTGTAATTATCTGTTAGCTGGGTACATGGCTGCAAGGAATAAAGATGACATTTTTTCCAGCCTCCCCTATAGCCACGTGTGGCCTGGTGACTAAATTCTGGCCAATGGAAGCAAACAGAGTTTACCTGTGTACCTTGTGGGTGAGTCCTCTAAAGGAGGTGTGTGCTCCACTCTTCCCTATTTCCTCTTTCTGTTCGCTGGAACAGAACGTCAGGGTGAGCCATCCTGGGCCATGTGGCTGGGGGATAATGGAGCAAGAAAGTGGTAGGGACCGGGATCCCTGATATCTGCCTACCAGCCCTGGATTGCTCTCCCTTGGATGGTTACATAAAACAGAGAAAGAAAAACACATAGTTTTCATGCAGCTTAAGCCATCATTAGTATGGGTTTCTGTTACAGTAGCTGAACCCACGTTCTAACCGATACTCTGGTGTTGGGTAGAGAGGGGCTTGTAGATGACGCAGAAGGTGGGGTGGGTGACGTTCAAGCATATCTGTTGCAAACTTTACTTGAGGACAGAAAGCCATTTTCCCATTTTCTGTAGCAGTGTTACCATGGTTGCTTCTCTTTGAAACAGTCGTCAGTGCTGCTGCAGGGTCCAACTGCAGGCAAGACCACGAAGGTCGTAGGAGAGAAAAACCGTCTTACACAAACGTTCTCTGCACGAGTGATCTCTGTGTCGGCGTCCCGCGGGCCTGGATGAGAAAGCCAGGAGATCAGGTGCAGTCAAGTCAGTCAACCCCTTTGAAATTTCTCCCTCTGTTTTCCAAATGAATCTTCTTTTACTTCTCGCTCCAAGGAAATAATATAATAATAACAGCAGAAGTATCAATAACCAGAGCGTTAAAAAAGTAACAAAAATAGCTGCAGTCTGTTGAGATGTGCGAAGTTCTTTATTTCACTGAACCTTCATAACAGTTCTTTGAAGTGTTATTTCCATTTTAGAATAAATTCAGAGAGGTTAAATGACTTGGCTAAGGTCTTCAAAGTTTAATCTCTTATCACAATGCTTTGCTGTTGTTGACTGTTACATCATTATAACTACTAATATGACAATTACTATAATATTTAATAATTAACTGAATGTGAAAGGCAGTAGAGATCTTAAAGGTCGAGTGGCTTAAAGTGCTCATCGTAAAGGAACAACTGCTGAGAACCAGAGAGGAGAGGTGACTTGCTCAAGATCACACAGCACAAAGTCAGGACTTGAACCCAGGACTCCTGGCTTTTCAGCCTGTGTTCTTTTCTCCCAACCTACACTCAGGATAAATTTGGTTTGGATATAAAATAAATTTTTGCTAGTAAGGAATTCTACTGTCTGTTTAAGGAGGAGGTCTTTTAGTTAAGGCATATTCAATAGAATTATTTGGGATGAGATAAAATACCTCGGCCCAGACCCCATCCCAGAATAATTACATTAGAATCTCCAGTTTTAGGCCCTAGGCATCTATCTGTGTTTTTAAAAACTCCTCTAGCTGATTCAAATGAACAGCCAGGGTTAAAAACCACTGAGTTAGGTTTTTGGCTAAGTCTATTCAAAAGTTTATTATTCTTTCCATTGGGGTTCCTTTGTCCAAAACAGAGGGGAAAATGGAAAATTCATGTAGTGATACATTCTAGTATTGTGCAGTATTTCCTCACCTTTTGTGACTTGCAAACTGCTTTCCCAGTGCATATAATATCAACAACTACCTTATGAATTTTCAAATCATTACACTTCTCTGCATGTAATGTGTGGAGTATGGAGAGAGCTTATTCCCAATAAAGGAAAAGCCAAGTTCATTTTGAAAAAACTATTGTATTTTCTCTTTTTTAACATTGGTTCTTGAAGTGCCAGAGACAGTTAAATGTACCAACTAAAAATTCTGCTGAGATGATTGTGAGTTACAGCCTTTGTGCAGATCATTTTGAGGGAAATATGCGCAATTATGATCATTTTATTCCTCATTAACTTCTTGTATTCCAACATTAGTGTTCCTCATTCTTTGTGTTTGTAATCATCAATCCGCTGAGGCATAAGTGAAGCAATATATGACTAAAAATAAAAACGATTTAAAACTGTATTATGAGCAAAACCATATGGTGGCCACCAGCGTTCAGTTGAGTAACACGTTGAGTCATGAGCATCATAAGCACGTTCGTCTAATCTCTACTGACTGTGTTGCTTGCTCACTTGATTCACTTACAGAAGTCTCCAAGATGTTTGCGTTAAAGAAAAAGGTTTTTTGATAATTATTTTATTAATTAAAACTAGAAACCATAAAGGTGGTATTAGTACCTTCAACAACCTCTTGGAGGAACATTGTAAATCTTTGGGAATCCACAAACAAGCAGTTGGGAAATTGGGTACAGTGAGCAGAAAAAAAGCTTAGGCATTGGATTTAAACAGACCTGCAACCAAATTCTGGCTCCACTGCTTCCTCGATGTGTGAACTAAGTTACCTAATGTCTCTGAGCTTTAGTTTTCTCACCTCAAAAATGGGCTGACAATTGTTGTAAGGGTGAGAGTTAAGGTAAGTCATTACCTTAGGGCCAGGTACTGGATTTTATTCTTTGCAAGAGATAGGACCAGGGGCAGACGTCAAGGTCAAGGGCAGAACAGATTTTATTTGAGTTCCTACTTTCTGCCCTGGTTCACTTATACTTACAAAATTTTAGGGATGGAGAAAATAAACTCTCTTATTTTGCATTCATTTGGTAAATATATGTGTTGTACCTACTGTGTTATAAGAATTGTGTCAGGCACTGCAGGATACAGTGGTGAGAAAGACAGATCTCTTCCCTCAATGGGTGTGTAGTCTAGTGGAGGAAAGATATTATTCAATGATTACACAAATAAAGGTAAAATTGAAATTGCGTAAAGAGCTATGAACAAGAGACACACAGTGCTGCGTGAGTACGTGAGTACATGATGTGGGTCAACTGACTTATATAAAATAAACTTATTGAAAACCTCTTCAGCAAAAGACAAACTATTAAAAATGTTTCCCTATAGAATGACTGTAGTTAATAATAATGTATCAAGATAAAATGTGTTTCTAATGTGAAGTTACAGATAGAATAGTCTAAAAGAGTCCTGGCTAGTTAGTTCATAGTTTTCCTTCTTAAATCATTGCTCCTTTTGGGCTATTTTTGTGAAACAGCCTTCCTTTTCTGTGACCTCTTCATGATACTGGAAGACTCAAATACAGTGTGAGTGTGTGTTAATGTGTGCTTACATTTCCCTTTAGAAACAGACATTTCTAAAGCTGTGGGAAACTCGCCTGTGCTCCTTCCTAATTAATGTCCCTCTCCAGAGGTAACACTTTTCTGACGTCTATCATTTTATTTTTGTGTATCTTTGAACATCATATACATAGAATTATACAGTTTTCACTCTTTTGTATCTGGCTTCTTTTGCTCGTCCATGCACCTGTGAGACTGATCCATGTTGTTGCTTGTGGGCATAGTTTGTTTTTATATTTCTGTATGGTATTCCACTGTGTGAATGTACCACAATTTAGTTATCCTTTCTATTGCTGGTGGACATTTAGGTTGTTTCCAATTTTTGCATATTATGAATATAGCTACTATGAACATTCCTATATTATCAGCTTGCCCTAGAAGTCATCTCTGTTTGGTAAGGTTTCCCAAGAAGTGTGTGCTAAAAACAGTGCCGGGCATGATGGGAGACAGGGGAGATTGTGAGAGTGAAAGCTGATCTCTCAGCTTCGTTTATTCTTCTGCTATATCATTTACCATAGTCTGCCTTGTATCCTAGCTTTTTTTGAGGCGAAATTCACAAAACATAAAATTAAGCATTTCCAAGTGCATAGTAGGGTGGCATTCGGTACATTCACAATGGTGGACTACTGTTGCTTCTAACTGGTTCCAAACATATTTGGAACTTCCAAATTCCCCTCTTCCATCAGCCCCTGGTAACTACTAATCAGCTTTCTGTCCCTATGGATTTACCTATGCTGGATATTTCATATAATGGAATCTAAGGTAGCCCATGGAACAGATGGAAAGGCTGGAATTTAGGTCAGAAGCAATTTGGGATCTGGGACAAGTCCAGATATCATGGGAGAAAAACATTGCAATGTGTGCATTTCAATTATTTTTATGTTTGAGGAGTCTGATTGAAATGGGTAGTGAATGGCCAAAAAACCACAAAGAGGTATTCTATTTAAAACTGTGAGCTCCTGGGGGGTAGGAAGCCCATCTGATTTTTCATTGTGTCCTCTGCTCTCGTATTTGAGTAGCCTGTGTGAATACTTACTCTAATTTTAATAGGTAGAGGTTGGTGCCATGAAGGGTGGGCAGAGAGTTGGTTGCCCCCAGGTCTGACTCTCTGCTGATATTACTGAGTTCTCATGCAGGGGGTAACATGGGTGGCAAAAAGAGAATGAGCTATGGAGTCAGACGTGTGAGATTATGTCCTGACTCTGGCATGGACCAAAAATATGACATTGGGCCAGCTGTTTCCCTACTGGACCCCACAAAGCTGTAAGGAGGGTTGACCAAGAGAACAGATGTGAATAAACTTTTTAAAGTGAAAACCCTATGCAGATGTGAGGACCCACAACTCATACTAGCATATAAAACACAGTCTTTGAATCTGCAGGGCTTTTAGCAAGCATACCATCCTGCAAGAGAAGGGAGAATTTGGGTACAATTCCAGGCTTTTCCACGTCATAGTGGCTGTGTCCTTAAGGAAGTTATTTAATCACACTGAGCTTCAATTTCCTCATATGCAAAAGGAGGACAACAACATTATTCGCTTTACAGAGCTATTGTGAAAATCAAATGTCTTGTTATACGAAAATAAAATGCTTAGCAAAATACTTGGTGTGTCATAATATTAGCTGTTATTTATTATTGTTGCCATCATTATTAGTATTCATGTGGAATGCTTTCCATAAGAGATTGCAGAAACACTGCCTCTTTGTGTCTCTGACTGTCCTGACACGTCTGTGCATGAGTCACCTGCTTTCATCTGCTTGGATGCAGAGTAGGAAGTTAGCACAACACATTGTTAACTATGCGCAGTGTAAGTGGAGTCTATCCACAGAGTTTGATCCAAAATTATACCTCATTCCCATTGGTTTGTTTTTACTCTGGGAAAGCAGAACCATTGTTAGAAACAAATGACCTACCATTGTAATGTGATACTCCACTGGGCAAGCTGGCAGATGAAGATGGGCAGTCCAGCCTCTGTGAAGCGTTGGCAAGAATAGAGAAGATGGTGGGTTCCATTCATCTCCTGGGTGTCCTCATAGACAAAACATTGCGTCTGGATTATTGAAAGTCTGAGCTCCGTGGGGAAGTGGGTACAAGTAGAAAACATGTTTATTTTTTCCGACCACTTCCTTCTCTTGCTTTGATGGTTTTTTCTTTCCTCTCCCCTGATATCTCAGAAAGATCTCGTAGCTCTGAGTAGTTTTAGTTATAAGAACATATTCCATTTTGGTGATTATGATTTATGTTTAGATATTAAAAAGTCCAGTCCAGTCCAGTATCAACCATAATTTTAATATCATATACAGTTCAAAGCTTTTCCTTTCCTCTTAGTTCAGTATTAACCTGTTAGGGGTGACCTACTCTTACTCTCTTCCTATCACCCTTCCTGTTTCAGGCTCTTTCGGGGTGTCAGACGGCATGGCCTCATCCTGGCAGCTGGTCTCTGGGGTGAGGTGCCAGCAGCAGTGGCCCAATGGCTGTCCTCTTTGTGGTCCCTCAGTTCACAGATTCTCGGAGCCCTTCCCCTTCCCTCCCTCCTCCTCCTGAAGTCTTAGCCTTCCCCTATCTTCAGAATTCTTGGGCAAAAAGCAGAAACCAGTTTCCATGTTCACATCTGTTCCCAGACTTTTGGGACTCATAAGCTCTCCTGTAACCACATTTTACTCCAGAGAGGTCCTGTGAATTTAGTAAGCATCTAATCTGTGAGATGTCAGCATCCCCTTTTGCAAATTTTGCACTAAATTTCTTTGAAGAGTCTTTGGAGTCCTCCTCCTTTGTCCAGGCAGTGGGAGTCATTCCTTCCTCTCCTCCATGGTAAATAGGAGAGAAAAAGCTACTGCACTCTGCTCAGGGAGCTCCTTACTCAGATGGGCTCTCCTGCTTTAACCAGCTTCCTTTAAATTACTTGTGTTTTATTACATAGGCTGATAAGGATGGTGAGTATCTCAAGACCAGCTTGGCACCTGGTAGACAGTTCTTGAGGTAGTGTTTGGTGGATTCAGCCCTATTTATTATCTATTGTCTTCAGTTTTGGGGCTTTAGCTGAAATTTTGAGACACAGTAAATGTCAATATACTAATAGGTTGTGAGAATTTTGGAAGATATGTGTTAGTCAGGGCAGTGCTTCCTGCTGTAACAGATAGTGGTTTAATGCACTAGATGCTTATTTCTTGCTGACTTACAGTGGAGTGAGGTTGGGCCCCCGATTTGTGGAGACCATGCCATCCTCAACACCTGCTGGCGGATGAGGAAAGAGAGAGAGAAAGCAGCAGATCAGGTGAGGTTTTAACAGTGCAGGCGTGGAGGTGGCATATCACTTCTTTTCATATACTTTGGCCACAACTCACTGACATGACCACAGCTAACTGCAAGGGCGGCTGGAACATATGACCTGGTAATATGTCCAGGAAGGAGAGATGGGCTTGAAAAGCAACTGATCCGTCTCTGCTGCAGAAGCTGTCAATGATAAAACTTGAGTTAAGATGGTAGATGCCAGCTCTGGAAGGGATGGTACAGATCATTTAGCCTAGTGGTTTTCCATCAGGACAGTTCCACCCCCATAAGGACCACACATTTGGAAGTGTTTTCAAATTTTTTTTTTCTAAATTTTAATTGACAAATGATAATTGTGCACACTTATGGGGGACAATGTGATGGTATTTATTTATTTATTTTCAATGTGGTGTTTTGGTTTATGAATACATTATGGAAAGATTCAATCAAGCCAATTAATAAATCCATCACCTCACTAAATTATCATTTTTTTTGGTGAAAATGTTAAAAATCTATGTTAGCAATTCTGAAATATATAATACATTATTATTATTATTAACTGTGGTCACCATGCAGTGCAATAGATCACCAAAACTTATTCCTCCACTCTAACTGAAACTTTGTACCCTTTGATCAACATCTTCCTTTTCCCCACCTCTTCCTCACCCTACCCAGTCTCTGGTAACCACCTTTCTACTCTTTGTTTTCATGAGCAAAACAGAATAGAGAACCCAAAATACACCCACACAAATATAAAGAAAGAGTCAAATTGCTGTTTTACAAAGGCAATTGGATGGAATAAGAATAGTCTTTTCAATAAATGGTGCTGGAAAAATTGACCATTCATATGCAAAAAAAGTGAACCTAGACACAGACCTTACACCTTTCACACACACACAAAAATATTAGCTTAAAATGAATCATAGACCTAAATATAGAATGTAAAACTATAAAATGTCTAGAAAAAATATAGGTGAAAATCTATGTGACTTTGGGTTTGTTGATGAGTTTTAGATAAAACAACAAAAGCATGACCCATGGAAGAAAAAAATAATAATTTAAACTTTATTGATCATATGTAATTTAAACTTCTGCCCTGGGAAAGATACTGTTAAGAGAATGAAAAGACAAACCAAACCACAAACTGAAAAAAAATGTTTGCAAAATACATATCTGATAAAAGCCTTTTATCCAAACTATACAAAGAACTTTTAAAACTTAACAATAAGAAAACAAACAACCCAATTTTTAACAATGAGCAAAAGATCTACACAGACATTAAGCCAAAGAAGATACATGGATAGCAAATAAGTATATGAAAAGATGCTCAAAGTGACTTGTCATTAATGAATTTCAAAGTAAAACAAAATGAGATTGAAGTACACATCTGTTAGAATGGTTAAAATCTAAAAAACTGACAAAACCTATTGCTGGTATAGATGTGGAGCAGCAGAAATATTCTTACATTGCTGATGAGAGTGCAATTGCGACAGCCACCTTTGAAGACAATTTGTCAATTTCTCTCAAAACTAAAAATAATCTTAACATATAATCCAGCAATCATGCCTCTATGTATTTACCCAACTGATGTGAAAACTGAGGTCCACCCAAAAACCAGAATGTGAATGTTTATAGCAGGTTTATTCATCATTACCAAAACCGGTAAGCAACCCATATGTCTTTCAATGGGTGAATAGATAAACAAGCTGTGGCACATCCTTATAGAAAAATATTATTCAGGAATAAAAAGGATAAGCTATTAAGCTATTAAGCCACACAAAGAAATGGATAAATCTTACATGCATATTGTTAACTGAAAGAAGACAGTCTGAAAAGACTCCATACAGTATGATTCCATTTATGTGACATTCTGAAAAGGGCTTAACTATAGAGATGGCAAACAGATCAGGGTTGTCAGGGGTTTGGGTGGGGGCAAGCTTAAATAGGTGAAACACAGGAGATATTTTTAGAGTGCTGAAACTATTCTGTATGTTTCAGTAATATGAAAACATGATACTACATATTTGTAAGACCCATAGAACTTTATAGCAGAAAGAATAGACCTTGATATACATAAATTAAAAAAAATCATTTAAGAAATTGAAGGATCCCAGGATGGAATGCAGAACATGACAAAATAATCTACCTGTATTACAAATGTATGAGACAATCTTGCTGAAAGGGGTGGGGAGAAAATGTGCAACTAAAGGAAAAAGGAGCTGTGCATAAACAGTGTACTTTAGTTGATAACATTGTGTCCCATAGGGGTATGTGTTAATTCTAAAACCACTATAATGCATGTATACAGGAATTGAATGATTAAATAAATGGATGGCAGATGATAGGACCATTTTCTCACTGTTGGAGTTGGGGGTTACAGATAAGCAAAGGGAGAGGTCCATAGCAATCTGTGTGGTAATGAATTAGAGTTGGCGACATGAATATGAACTCATGTTTTAGCTTAATATACAGATGGTTACATGCAGAAATATTTATAAATATGTATATATCCATGGGTTAATATTCATAAATATATTTTCTTGCCCTGTCAGCTGAAAGGGGCCAGAAACAATAACACCTCAGTAGTAATAAGCATACACACCACTCAGAGCTTGGTTTCTAATATCATTCTCTAATAAAAAAGGAACCAGAGTCCTTTGGGGAAAATGGCTGATTCTGGAACTGGTGCGGAAAATATACAAGAGGAGCCTGAAGTACTTTGTAGTGCAAAGAAGTCAGGAAGTGCTAAACACCAAGCCCTTGCCCACATACACACACAATGTTGGAGAATATGTCAACAGGACAAAAGACTGAATTGAAACGAGGTCCTCATGACCAAAGTTGGAATAAATAAAGTAGTATACCATTATAACCCAAAGTATAAAATAAATATCCATGGGTCCACTATGATATAAATAAATAAATAAATAAATGGGGAAAATAGATAAATCTTCCATGCAGAAAAATTCCAAATCATTTCTGTAGATACTTTGCCCTCAAGGAGGTGGAGCAAGGAGGTGGTCCCCACTCCTTAAGTGTGGACTGTGAATAGTGACTTCTTTGAATGAGTATAGTATGGAAAGGGGAGGAAAAAGAGTAAGTATAGTGGAGAAATCCTATAAACCCTACCTCAGGCAGGCGATTACTGTTAATATCAACAGTAGTAAGTCATGTTGATAGTATCCTTGATATAATATGATGAGAATGGGACTTTGCCTCTATTATACACCCTCCAAAACCCATAACTCTTATCTAATCATGAGACAAATCCCAACTGAGGGACCTTCTACAAAATACCTAACCAGTACTTCTCAAACCTATCAAGGTCATCAAAAACAAGGAAATCTGAGAAAGAGTCAAAGACCAGAGGAGCCAAAGGAAACATGACAGTTATTAATAAATGTAATGAGGTATCTTAGATGGGATCCTGGAACAGGAAAAGGACATTACAAAAAAAAAAATAATGAAACGTGAATAACGTATGGACTTTTATAATAATGTATGAATATTGGTTCATTAATTGTGACAAATGTAACATACTAATCTAAGAGAATAATACTGGATTCTGGATATTGGGAATATAGAAACTCTTTGTACTATCTTTGCAATTTTTCTGTAAGTCTAAAACTATTCTAAAATTTAAAAATTTATATTAAAAAAGCATATCTGATAGAGCATTCCCCTGCTTAGTATCCTTCAATTGTTTCCCATGTCAGCTGGATATGGTGAACTCCTTGCCATGGTATACAATGTCCTCCATGATCTCACCTGTGCATGCCTCCTAAGCCCTGTCTCTCAGTGCTCTCCATGTAACTCCTGTGCAGCAGCCGTATCAACTTACATATGGTTTCCCACGCATGTTGGGCTTATTCACACTTTTATGCTGTTGGACATGATATTCCCTCTGAGTAGAATTCATTTTCCCCAATGTCTTTTAGAGAGCCATGAAATTCTGTTAAGAGTTCTCATTGCTTGGCTTTCATGCTATTTTCAGTAGGAACAAAGACAGGACTTTGGAGCTTTGTGTGATTCTGGAAAGCATAACATGTTTTCCACCCTTCCTCTAACACTCACAATCTTAGAAGCATGATCTGTTCGGGGTACCATCAAGGTTGATTCCTGTTTGTGTCAGTCACCTCAGGTGGACCAAGACAGTCAGATCATTCCTCCTCACCTGGACTCTCATCTCCTTGTGGCTCTACATGTCCTCTAGTCTGATACCACCTCTCATTCTTCCCCAACTCATGAAATCCATCCACAGTGCTCCTTGGAACTTATCCTGCATCTTTGTTCTCTTTGCTGATTGCTGCCTTTACCTCCCTGCTCTAATGAAAACCTGTTTCACCATAGAGGTCACTGTTTCTCCTGTAGCCCTGTTAGTGATAGCCTTTTATTGCCCCTGAACATCTCTCATATTATCAGCCTTCCAAGTGGGAAAGTTTTACTTTCTTCTCACTGATGATTCTAAACCATTCTCCCACTCTCCTTCTGAAACCTTCCAGCTTTGAAGTGTATGTCATCAGATTAAAGTGTCTGCTAGCCCTGCTTGTTGCAATCATTTCCAGACCACCTCCCTCCAAACCCCAGGACACTCCTCTTCTTTCTTTAAAGATTGAGGTTCTGGCTCACCATGACTCTCTCCAACTTTCCTTTCATAATGCCCCATGATTTCAACATCCACATGGATGATCTTGCAACATCCTGGCCTCTCAGTCCCTTGCCCTCCTCTCCTCCAATCATCTTGTCCTCTGATCTATCATAGCTTCCTGTTCCCACAGCCACACCCTGATCTTGTCATTATCAACAATTGCATCCCCTCCTTGTCTCATTCCATTCTGACCACAATGTCTGGTCTTTCCATTTCTGTCCTATAATGTCCTGAATCCAACAATTATTCAACCTGCTGGGACCTGTAATACCTTGATCTGGTCATCTTTTCACTGCCCCTCCTACTCCTCATATTGTCACTCTCCTTTTTATCAGTTTAGATTCCATAGATCATCTCATAATTGCTACTGTAACTCTTTTGGTCTTCTCTCCCTTTGGCGTATTCACCTGGCCAAATGACAACCATGGTTAATTACAACTTTCCATCTACCCTTTGCCTACTTTCACACAGCTAAATGAGGCTAGAGAAAAACATACAACCATGTTGATTGGTTTCACTTTATCAACATGACTATTAATCTCAAGTGAGCTCCTACTGATATATGTTCCTAATCCATTCACTCTCTCCGTCTCTTCATCCTTTCTATTCTCCAATCTTAGGATCTAGAGTCAGACTGCCTAGGATGACATCCAGGCTCACTGTGTTGCTGAGGCTGATTTTAAACTCTGGTCTCAAGTGATCCTCCTGCCTCAGCCTCCCAAAGTGCTGGGATTACAGGTGTGAGCCACTATCATCACTTCCTATTTTCCACTTCTCTCTAGAATAATCTACCCCGCTGAAAGAGAAGATCACCAGTGACTGCCACACTGCTAAGTCCCAACAATTCTCATTTCACTCTTCAGCTGGTTTCTGGGACATCATGGGATCTGTTCTCCTGTCATCTCAGTGCTACTTTTTCTCAGTTTCCTTTTCAACCTAAAAATGTTGGAACATCTAGAACTTAAGCCTTGTTCCTCCTCCTCTTTCTCTCTGCCTCCTCTTTCTCTTTCTGTCCCTCTGTCTACTTCTTCTAAATGAATATTTACCCTTTAAGCAGCCTTATCTGGTTTCATGATTTTAAATGCCATCTCCCAATTTTATATCTGTAGCCTGGGTCTCTCCTCCAAATTCCATACGTGTGTATACAACTGCCTACACCCGATCTCCTTATAGAGCACTAATAGGCATCTCAAAATGTTAAGATCTTCATAACAGGCTCCAGCTTCCCACCTGTGCCACCCAACTCTGCTCTTCTAAACATCTGCCCAGATTAATAAATAAGTCCATTTCTTAAGTTTCTCAGGCAAAAAGCCTGGGAGGATGCCTCTTTCTTGCATAGCATATCCAATTTATGAGCAAACTCTGACGGCTCTACCTTCAGTATCTACCCAGGAAATAACCATGTCTGCCGTTT
This sequence comes from Lepilemur ruficaudatus, assembly GCA_963574885.1. Classification (NCBI taxonomy): domain Eukaryota; kingdom Metazoa; phylum Chordata; class Mammalia; order Primates; family Lepilemuridae; genus Lepilemur; species Lepilemur ruficaudatus. The sequence continues at coordinate 25,925 of CAUYRT010078318.1, forward strand.
GTCCCCACCATTCTGGCCCAAGCCACTGTTGACTCTGGTTTGTTGACTCACTGCTTTTTTCACACCTTCTCCTCCCTCTATAGCTTATTTCTCCCCTTGGGATTCAGAGTGATCTTTGAAAAACTTCAGACAAGTCATGCCAGACTGTTTCTCAAAGCGCTCCAGCATGTCTGTATTTCATGCAGAGTAAAACCCAACATCTGATCAATATTCTACAAGGCCCTCTGCAGTCTGACCCTGTCTGCTCTCTGACCCTACATCATGCCACCCGGCCCTCTCTCTCTCCATTCCAGACACACCCTCTCCTAGCTTTTCCTTTAATATGCCAAGCAAGCTCCCACCTCACAGACTTTGTACTTGCTCATTCCTCTTTCTGGGATATTTTCATCCCTGTGTCCTAGACATCTGTATGGTTTGCTTCTTCCCTTCTCTCAGCTCTATTTCAATATTATTTTTTCAAATAGTACTTCCCTAACCACCTTATAGAAAATACCAATATCTTCTACACCTTTTCTTCATCACTCTATTCCCTTTACCCTAACTTTTTCCCATAGTGCTTATGAGACTGACATGACAGACGTATGTGTTTATGATATCTCTCTTCCAACTAGAATATAAGCTGCCTGAGGGCAGGGCCTTGTGCACTGACATAGTCTTAGAATCCAGATTAGGCCCTGTCAACATTTGCATGGGTGAAAGTTGTGCATTGTTTAAGACTCAGATTACATGTCACATCCTTAAGGGAAGCCCTACCTAAACCTACGTCCCCTGGACCACTAGGCTGGGTTGACTACTCGCTCCTCTCTGCTCCCCAGCACCCTGTACTCTGTAGCTGCCCATTGGTCTCTCTGTCTAGTTCCCTCCCACCCCTTCACCCCTGCACTGGTCTGCAGACTTTCCTAGGCATGGACTGGTCTTCCTCTCTGGTGCCTAGCACAACACTGGACACATACAAATGCTTATTCATGGGATAAAAATGATAAAATTTATGTGAAAGCACTTGGCAAATATTCACCCAAGAGTCATTCTTTTATTTGTTTTTAAATTATAGTTGATTTGTTGGACTTGTCTGGAACTGCTAGCCTTCTTTTTGTTCACTGTCATGGTTTTATCCAGCCTTCATCTGTTAAGCGTATTTTTCTATGTTCTATTTCCTCTGTGCTCCCAAAATAGCAATATCATTTTCCTTCGTTGATGTTATCTCTCTGTATAAAATGACGAAGGTCCTGGGCTCACAGGCTTGAATTCTCTGGGCTCAGGTGAGGTTAGAAGGACTCTTGGGGGCTTCGGCAGCCAGCAGCTGCAGTATTGGCATCAAATGAGAGAAGTGGGGGAAATGGCCAAACCGTCTCCAGCAGCAGGCGTGAGGAGGGCTGTTGTCCCTCTGCTGCTGTGATAGACGGTTTCTGGACCTGTTCTTTGTCTCCCGGGCAGCCTCATCTTGTTTGAATTTGCATCTCTCAGAATTTTGATTAGCATTTTCATGAGATCACTCTAATAACAAAAAACTCCATAACATATTGTACAAAACAGTCTCCTGGAATATGCATGTGAAATAACTTTGGTTTCTCTACTTGCCCTTGCAAAGAAAATGAAATCACTACCTACAATGAGATTTAAAATTTTTTTTTATTTCAGCATATTACAGGGGTACAAATGTTTAGGTTACATATATTGCCTTTGCCCCACCCGTGTCAGAAGTTCAAGCATGTCCATCCCAGATGGTGCTTTTCCTTTCCCTAAAAAAGCTTTATCATTATGAAAAACAATTACCAGCCATAATAGAAGGTGACAAATTATTGTCTGCTTCTTTTTTTGAGCAGATTTATCATTCTCAGGACAATAAATGAAAGGGGAGAGGAGAGAGAGCTCTAAAGAAATCATTTTGGTATTGTGAAGAATGCTGTAATTGTTTTTTAATATGATTATTGTTATTATTTTTAATGAAATGGAGGGTATCCTTTAAGAAGTCAGGTTTAAAATTGTTGAGTCCCTATGTGTCATTCTCCCAGAAAGAGCAAGTCTTAGAAAGAATTAAAAACAGCTGGGAGAAGGGGAGGACGGGTACAGTAATACTATATGTTCTAGTTCCAAAGGCTCCCAGAGTGGACGCAGGCAGGCTGAGAGGCAGGAAGAAGCTTGCTATGTTGGAAGACTGCTGAGAATTAGGCCAGGGAACTTGGGGGGACTCGTTGGAGAATTTTGCTCCTAAAAAAAAGGAAAAGATGTGCTTTTTGACTGTTTCATGGCCAAGTTCATGGAGTCAAAGTTATAAGGAAAGCCTGGAGCAGTTTTTGGATATGAGTAAGTTTAAATATTGGGCAATTGATTAGACCTAAATTTCATCATCATAGCCCAAGCCTCTGACTACCCACCACCTGTCAGAGAGCCACTGTATCCAGTTCAGTGTTTCCTGACTCCATGTCTTGGACAGTGCTACAGAGAGAGGCTGGGGCTGGGAGAGATGTCTTGGGGGCTGGATGACCCTGAGTGCTCAGTTCCAGGCCCTGCCTGGCACTAGCTGGGTGACCTTGTGTAAATTCCCTTGTCCATAAGGTTTAGCTTGAGGATAAATGAGTTAATATTTGTGAAGCATTTGGAATAGTGCTTGGTATACGGCAAGAATCATGTGTATGTTAAATAAAATACTTTTTTTCCTTGTCCAAAAAATTTTCTTTCCTATTCCTTTTATATAAAATTTTAAATTTAACTGTATTTATTTTATTTCATTTATTACCATTTTATTTTATTTCAAAATATGAAAGGGATACAAACATTTTTGTTACATGGCTTGAGTCAGGGCTATAAATATGCCCATTACCTGAATAGTGTTCATTGTACCTGTTAGGTGGGTTTTGCCCCTCCCCTTCTCCCTCCCTCCTGCTTGATTTTCAATGACTTTTACTTCCCTCTGTGCACTTGTGTGCACATTGGTTAGTTCAATCTATTAGAGTACGTGTGGTGTTGTTTTTCCACTCTTGAGATATTTCATTAGGATAATGGTCTCCAATGCTTAACATCACTAATCATCAGGGAAATGCAAATTAAAACCACAATGAGATATCAACTTACTACTGTTAGAATGGCCCCTTGTACTATCCTGGATGGAGCTGGAGCCCATTCTTCAAAGTGAAGTGTCACACGAATGAAAAAACAAGCACCACATGTACTCATCATTAAATTGGTACTAATTGATCAACACTTACATGCACATATGGAAGTAACACTCATCGGGTGTCGGGCAGGCGGTAGGGGAGTGGAGGAGATGGGTATATTCACAACTAATGGGTGCAGTGTGCACTGTCTGGAGGATGGGCATGCTTATAGCTCTGACTCAGGCAATGCAAAAGCAATACATGTAACCAAAGTGTGTATACCCCTGTAATATTCTGAAATAAAAAAAAATTAAGAGAATGCAAAAAAAATGTCTAAAAACAATAGATGCTGGCATGGATGCAGAGAGAAAAAAACACTTATACACTGTTGGTGGGACTGCAAATAAGTATAACTCCTATGGAAAGCTGTATTTATTTTAAAAGGAAACTTTATGTCACTGCTGAAAATAGAAAGCCAGTGCTATTTGTTATAAAAAGAAGGGAACTTT
>CAUYRT010078319.1:0-16680 GCA_963574885.1 Lepilemur ruficaudatus
AAACTCCTGGGCTCAAGCAATCCTTCTGCCTCAGCCTCCCAAGTAGCTGGGACTACAGGCATGCGCCACCATGCCCGGCTAATTTTTTACATATATTTTTAGTTGTCCAATTAATTTCTTTCTATTTTATAGTAGAGATGGGGTCTCACTCTTGCTCAGGCTGGTCTTGAACTCCTGACCTTGAGCTATCTACCCGCCTCGGCCTCCCAGAGTGCTAGGATTACAGGCGTGAGCCACCGCGCCCGGCCCATAGGGGATCTCTTTTAAGTTTCTTTATTCATTTAAACATGTGAAATTAGTTCTTTCTGTAGTACATTTACCACTTGTTTCCTGTTCCATTTAAATGTTGTGTCTTGGCTTTTGGTGTACCCTAAAATTATGTTGTATCCTTTATTGGTAGTGACAGTCAAGTAGCTAGTGAGCAGGCATCTGCTTCCCAATTCCCCATCTCTGTTGGCACAAAAAGGGTGTCCTCTACTGGGCACCTTGGAAGAATGATTGGCACAGAATGGTGTCATGGTCGGTGGACAGGTAGCTCATAGTCATAGACTTTTTAATCCCTAATCTCAAGGTAGTTTTTTCAACTGCCTTTTTTAAGAATCCTCCTGGCTCAGAAATTTTCAATGATCATTCTCCAGAGTTTTTGAAGAAAGAAAAATAGATTAAATCATTAGATAGGAGAAAAAGGTTTGAACTGAAAACACAGCCTGAGCATTGTGGTGAATGCCGTCTGTTCATTGGTGATCTGGGCAAGTGAGGGAGTCCTGGAGAACTGACAGCTGGCAGGCATATTTCTGAATGAGTGAGAAAATTTTCCAGTTCATCTGTGGAGAATTTAGTCCGAAATTACAGCATTAGGCTACCCATCTGCAGCCTGCAATTGGTACAGACAAGAGAATCACTATTACTTTGTGGAGACAAGCCACAAATCTGGAATGAGGCAGACTGGCAAGCCTATTTGGGGTTGGCAGGGCTGAGGTTTAGTCTATTGTTGCAAGCCTGCCCTGCCAAGGGAGAGTGAGAGCCGGATTGCATTGTGCCCTCGTCACACACATTATCTTAGAATGGACAGAATGTGTGGAATGAACTGAGAAACTCTGACTTTATGAAGGCTGTTGTTCACACTCCCTTGCTTGTTGTTTGTGCCCTTCCTAATGGGCTAGTGTCTTTTCCTCTGAAGGCCATTTATTACTCGAGCTGGATGGCTCTGTTTTGAAGCTGATATCAGTTTATGGGTTATTATATCCATTTGCAAATCATGACTCAAAAGAGGAAACTCTGGGATGCAAAATGCTCCATATGCCCATAAATCACAAACTGAGTAAAAGTTGGCAACATGAAAGTGATTGTGTTGGGAGTTTGAAAGCCTCAGTCAGCCAACCTTTATTGAAACTCTGATGTTGCATGCTGCACTACTTGGGGCACTGCAAAGAAAATAAAGACTATAAAAGGGCATGTGTGGAAAGGAACTTAGAGGTCATGCATTCCTAATGGCCATCTCAAATAGACGACTGGTTCTTTGACATTAGGCTTATATTTTAAAGGAGAGGATAACAAACTGGTAAGAGTTCAATAGATTTGAACTATTTTTGATTATTTTTCATTCATATTAGTAATAGTGTAACTATTTTAGAGTCAACCAATCAGTGACACCAAATGCAAAACATAAATAAATAAATAAGGGCCACAGTCAATTTACTTTAATTCAGCCAACACACGCACAGGCTCTTTTTTTGTTATCCTCTCCTTTAAAATATAAGCCTAATGTCAAAGAACCAGTCGTCTGGTTAGATTCAGTTTGCTAATATTTTATTGAGGATTTTATCTAGTCCATGGGAAATATTGGTATATAGATTTTTTTGTAATGTTTTTATCTGGTTTTGGTATTAAAGCAATGCTGGCTTTATGGAATAAGAAAGCAAGCCTTTCCTTTGCTGGGAGAGATTAAGGAGAATTGATATTATTTCTTCCTTAAATATTTGACAGAATTCACCAATAAATCATTTGGGCTTGATGCTTTCCTAAAGAAGTTTATTAATTATTGATACAATTTCTTTAATAGATATTGGGTCTTTCAAGTTATCTATTTCTCCTTGTATAGTTTTAGTGGCTTTTGTCTTTCAAGGAATTGGCCCATTTTATCTAAGTTACCTAAGTTGTGGGCATAGAGTTTTATTCCTTTATTATTCTTTTCTTACTGTAGGATCAGCAGTGATGAACCCTTTTTTCTGTTTCTTTTTTTTTTTTATTTCAGCATATTATGGGGATACAAATGTTTAGGTTACATATATTGCCTTTGCCCCACCCAAATTAGAGCTTCAAGTGTGTCCATCCCCCAGACAGTGTGCCCCGTACCCATTAGGTGTGAATATACCAATCCCCTCCTTCCCTCTCCTACCTGCCCAACACCTGATGAATGTTACTTCCATATGTGCACATAAGTGTTGATCAGTTAATACCAATTTGATGGTGAGTACATGTGTTGCTTGTTTTTCCATTCTTGTGATACTTCACTTAGTAGAAAGGGCTCTAGCTCTAACCCTCTTCTGTTCCTGATATTATCAATTTGTGTTTTTTCTCTTTTTTCTGGGTTTTAAATTTTATTGAAATTTTCAAAGAACCAGATTTTGGTTTTATTGATTTTTCTCTATTGTTTTCCTGTTTTAAATTTCATTGATTTCTACGTCTGATTTTTATAATTTCTTTTCTTCTGATTGCTGTATGCTTAAATTACTATTTCTCTAGTTTTCTAAGGAAGAAGATTAAATAATTGATTTCATACCTTTCTTCTCTTTTAATGAGTGTATTTGTTGCTATCAATTTCTCTTTAAGCACCACTTTTGTCAAATTTCACAAATTTTTATAAGTTGTATTTTTATTTTCATACAGCTTAAAAATATTTTAAAAATTTTTCTTGAGACTTAGTCTTTGACTCTTGTGTTATTTAGAAGTCTAGTGTTAAATTTTTAAATATTTGGGGATTTTCCAGCTATGTTTTTGTTATTGATGTTTAGTTTAATTCCACTTTTGTCTGAAAACAAACTTTGTATGGTTTCCATATTCATTAAGATGTGTTTTCTGGCTGAGAAAACATTGGTGAACATGAGCTGGAGAAGAATGTATATTTCTGCTGTTATTGGATGAAGTATTCTGTTACTGTAAATAGAGCAAGTTGATAGTGTTGTTCACGTCAACTATATCCTTACTGACATATTCTGCCTATTTGATCTATCTATCATTGACAGGTGTGTTGAAGTTTCTGATTATAATAGTAAATTTCTCTCTTTTTCTTTGCAGTTCTATCTATTTTGTCTCATGTGTTTTGATGCTGTCTTGATCTAAGATTGTTATGCCATCTTAGAGAATTGACCATTTTATCATTATATCATGCTTTTCTTTATCCATAATAATTTCCCTTTTTGTAAAGGTAACTTTGACAGACATTAATATGCCTACTCCAGCATTTTGGATTAGTATTAGCGTGGTATATCTTTCTCCGTCTCCATCTCCATCTCCACTCTTTTAATTTTATTAATTTTTTTCTGTGTCTTTTATGTCATGTGGGTTTGTTGTAAACAATATGAAGTTATGTCTTGTTTTTCCACTCTGATAATCTCCATTTTAATTGTTATATTTAGACCATTCACACTTAAAGTGATAATTGGTATAATTGGGTTAATATCTACTGTGCTTAATCTATCTTCTATTCATTACCTTTGTTATTTGTTTCTTTTTCTGTCTCTTTTTCTGTTTTTTGTTTTAATTGAATATTTCATATTTCCATTTTATCTCCTCTCAGTATATCAGTTATACTTCTTTTTAATTTTTTTTTGTTACTCCAGAGTTTACAAAATACATTTTCTTTAACAATCTAATTTTACCTTCAAATAATACTATATAGCTTTACAAAAGAGAGTATTCCCAATTTCTCCCTTATATCTCCTGTAATATTGTTGTCATTCATTTCACGTATCCGTATGCTACATCATGAAATGCATTATTACTATTATGTCTTAAAACAGTTCTTTAGATTAATTAATAACAAGAAACACAAAATTACTTATTCATTGATTTATTCCTTCTTTGATAGTCTTCTTTTCTATAGGTAGATCTGAGTTTCTGACCTGTGTAATTTACTTTATGCCTGAAAAACTTCTTTTAGGATGTCAGGGAAGGTCTGCTGAATTCCCTCAGTTTTTGTCTGGGAAAGTATTTCTCCTTTATTTTGTAATGAATAATTTTACTGGGTGTAAAATTCTGGGTTAATGGTTTTATTCTTTCAACATTTTAAATATTTTGCTTTACTTTAAATCTTTCACTCCACCATCTTCTTGATTGTATGGTTTCTGATTAGAAGTCCACTGTCATTCTTATACTTGCTCCTTTATAAGTTGTTTTCCTCCCTCCTCTGACATATTTCAAGATTTTCTCATTGTCTTTGGTTTTCTGCAGTTTTAATATGATATGCCTAGGTGATTTTTTTTATTGCAATTATTTTGCTTTGTGTTCTCTGAGCTTCCTGGACCTGTGGTTGGTATCTGTCATCAATTTTGGAAAGTTCTTGAAAACATCTCCATTCTCTTTTCTTCTCCTTCTAGTCTTCCAGTTGTATGCATATTACACATTTTAAGATGTCCCACAGTTCTTAGATGTTCTATTTTGTTTTTTTAAATTTATTGTTCTTTTTGCATTTCAGTTTGGAATTTCTATTTACCTGTCTACAAAATCATCAGTTTTCCTCAGCTGTGTCAGGCTTATTGATAGATATCATGAAATGCATTCTTTATTTCTGTTAATTTTTTTTTATTTCTAGAATTTCCTTTTGATTCTTTTTTGCAGTTTCCATCTTTCTGCTTACGTTACCCATGTTATCTGCATATTGCCTACTTTTTCTATTAAGGTATTTAATGTACTAATCATAGTTATTTTAAATTCTCTTTCTGATAATTCCAAAATATGTGTCATATCTAGGTCTACTTCTGAGATTGCTTTATATCTTTGGACCATGTTTTCTCCTTCATGTTTTGTAATTTTTTTGTTAAAAGCCAAGCATGTTTTATTAGGTAACAGGAGGTGAGGTAAATAGGCATTTAGTGTGAAGTTTTATGGTAATCTGGCTGGGAGGTTGGGCTATTTTTAATGTTAGCTGTAGCTTTGGATACAAGTTCCTCTAGTGTCCATGTTTTTGTTTTCCTACTTCTCCTTAGAGAGTCTGTGTCTTGCTGCTCTTTCAGGTGCAATGCATTGTTAAACTGGAGCCCTGTTAGTGGGTTGATAAATTGTGGGGGACAGGAAGCATTCTATAATCTTCTGACTAAATCTCTGTTGTACACAGCCTGTGTTTGGGGGCTGTAACTTTCACAAGTATTTTTCCATTGGAATGGCTTCCCTACCCTCTATTCCTTTGCTTGTCTATTTTTCTACCTCCTAGAAGAAATAGGAAGACTAGAGGAGTCTGTAGTGGGAGGAATGTTCTTCCCCAGCAGGGATAAGATTCTAGAATATTCTTTAGGCTTTTATCATGGAGAAATCTCTGGCTGTATTTCACAATAATTACTCTTTATCTCCCCTTGCCAGAACCATCAGGGGCTCTTTCTCAGATCTTTCCTATGAGAAACTGTGGGTTTCTTGACGGTAAAACCTGTGGAAATGTGTCCCCTAATCCATTCCCCACCAAGTCTCCAGCCTCTAGGAGTTTCTCACCCTCTCCTCTATCCTCAGCTTCTAGCAATTCATCAAAATTACCATTTAAATGTTCCTGTCAGTTTATGGCTCCAGTAGATTTCTGCTCCAGATAAGAGGAGCTCAGCTGTGTTTCTCTGAATGAGCCTTTTTCTTTAGATTTCAGGGCTGCAGTTTGTCTTGTGGTTTCAGTTCTCTGATGGTTCCAAGAAAAGTAATTGCTTTTCAGTTTGTCCAGGTTTTTTTTTTTTTATAAGGATAAGAGTAATGACTTCCAAGATTTTTACATATTGGAATTGAACTGGAAGTCCAAGGAGACAATAGTCATGTGGCTGGAATATAAGAGGTACAAATAAGGTGTGAGAAGCAAGGCTGGAAAAATAGGTGTGGTTGCACTTCTGTAAGGGTTTTTCTGCCATGCTAAAAGTTTGGACTATATGCTATAAGCCAGAATGTGCAACCATGGAAGAGTGTTACCTGGGTAGTGCCACAGCCAGAAGGATTCTACTGGGGGCAAAGTGAGGGTTTATTCCCTGGGGATTGGAGGCACAGACAGGATCTGGTTAAACTTATGCAATGGCATCACATGCACCTGTTCAATTTAGATATCTTAGGTGCTTTTAATGTTATTGTTTAGTTGTTATTTCAGCAGGGCATATGTCACTGTTTATTTTAATTGGACTAGAAAGAAAGCTTTTTGTGTTGTCTTGTTCCATACGGCTTTCCCAATGAACTAGGCGTAACAGATCCATAAATAGCAATTGAATTGAGCAAACCGAATCACTCAGGAGTTTCAATGCAATTTCAGCCCAAGTTATCTCTAATAGGTATGTTGTTGGACATATAGGTTAGACATGACAATATATTATCTTTTATAAGGCTTATTGAGTCAAGTTAATTTTGTATTTTGGGTAAAGAGACAAAAAGAGATTGTCTCGTCCCTGCTGCTTTTTAGGGATTATTGTGTGCAAAGCTACAACAAGAACAATTTATAGCACCTGTATTTATGTTGTTAAACATAATGTTAATCATACATGATTTCATACACATAAACCAACATATATATTAGTACATTTTCTCAACGAAGCCCAGGAAATAATTGTCTCAAGGGCTAATGGAATTAACAAGCACTAATCTGGCATCATCAATGAGTCAGGCACTGTGGTAGGCACTGTAGATAAAAATATGAGTATGACAGACCTGCCTTTAGTGACTCAGACTCTAGCGGATTACTCAAGCATGCCATTATCTGTGATATCAATCAGATTGTGACAAATGATGAAATAATAAGATGATAAAGGTAATGTCAATACCTTTCTTTGAATTTTTATTAGTCAAGCCCTATGCTAAGCACTTAGTATACATGATCACAATTAATCTTTATGGCAACCAAATTATGTTGATATTATTATACCCATTTTATAGATGAGAAATATGATGCTCAGGGAACTTAAGTATTTTGCCCAAGGTCACAGTATGCAGAAGAACCAGGATTAGAAATGAAATCTTTATGACTCCAAAGCTTTCACTCCCATCTGTTACACTCTATATTAAAGGTATAGGAACACAGAAGGTGTGATTAATTCTATTTGGATGAGTCAAGAAAAGCTTCCCAGGGAAGGTAGCATTTAAAGTAGATTTTGACGGAGGAGTTGGATACTGCCAGGCTGAAAATAAAGAAAGGAATATATAAAACAAAGGAAAGAGCAAGAAAAAAGGTGTACAAGTGTTCAGGATTGGTAAAATATGTGGAATGGCAGGATTGTGGGCACATGGATGGCATCTGTGAGTAAAGAGGCCTGGTCTGGATGGGGCTGAAAATAAAAGGTGAAGGATGTTTACTGCCATGCAAAGGCAGGAATTATAAACCACGAAGGGATTTTGGAACAGAAGAGTAAGTGACCTGATCAAATCTGAGTTTTAGCAAGGTTACGTTGGAAGCATGTAGAAGATGAAATACAGTGGAGCAAGCCAGGAGGCAGGGAGAAAACTGCTATGAAATACAGGGAAAAGAAGTTTAAATATCTGATTCTCAATACCAAGTCCCAAATACTTTAATATGCAGGATCAGAATATTTTACATTCGTTTATAAGGAAAAAACCCCTCTTGATTCCCTTGAGATTTACACTCACAAATAAATTGATATGGATTCAATTCCTGGGTTACAGTGTGAGTTAATCTCAGTTTTAGTGCTGTGAATTCTAGAGAGATCCTCCTGTTTCTTCTGAACAAAGAAAAACAAAACAATGTTCCAACTTCATCATGTCTAAAAGATTAATCAACATTTATCCTTTGAAAGAATGATTATTCCATTTCTACAGTTATAGACACAGTTAAGAGCATTTATTGAGCACATACTAGATACAGAGCACTATGCTAGGCACTAGACATAGAATGGTGAATGATACACATATGGACTCTGCCTCCGGACAGTTTTTAATCTAACAAATTTGGAATGTGGTAGGAAAGTACCCCAACTTTGAGAAAAAAGATACCGAAGTTCCAAAGCAACACAGGGACAGAATCTCCTTTCGGTGAGATTCTTTTCAGGGCTGATGTAATACTGCCCGCACACCTTCTTCTCTACTCTTAAGTGTCAAAACCACTGTTCTCTTCTCATGGTTTACTGTTTCCTTCAGGTTTATCTCCAGATGTGGCAAGTTTGGGGCCCATTTCTTTGCCACATAGCTCAAAACTTGTTATAAATAACTCAGGTTGTCTGTTAACTATTATGATCTGATGACCTGGTTCCAGGATCCTCTTATAAACAAGAAACACCTTTCTTTTCCCCCAATATAGACTCTTGGTTCTCGGGACTGGACATTTTATCACGATGGTTTTCTTCAGACTCATATTGTTGTTTTTCTTAAACAATATTGGCGCTTGGGATCCTGAGCTTTGAAAATTTAAATATGCTTTCTAATCATAATATTTTTCCACCGATTTTTGTAAAAACTTAAATAATTTTGATTCACCTAAAATGTTGCAATCCTAAAGTTGTTTGAAAAGAGTGGTTTAATGAAGCCCTTTTTATGGTAGAAGGAAGTCCAAACAATTCTCTTATGTTTAATCTATGTCCTTGAAGTTGTTTTACAAAACATGGAGACATTTCTTTGTTAGTGGTAAAGCTATAGAGAGTCTTAAAATAAATTGTGGCCCGAAACTGAAGTGAGATGTTTGGGTGAAATCCAGACATTCGCTAGCAAGTATCTATGGAATAATATATCACAGAATGGGTCATAAGGGGCCTCTTCGTATCTGGAGGGGGCAGTGATGAAACTGGGTAGTGGGCAGGAGTCTGTGAAAATGGATAAGCTAATTCTGTGTCAGAGAAATGTAGAGATCTCTCAGCCAAGCCCTCTTTTAATTGGCAATGGATCTGGTTGGGACTGGAGCAACCTCTCACCAAGTGAGGGCAGACCATCATAGATGGGCCATCTGCTCCGTTTCCTCAGCAATGGCACTTGTGCAGTTCTTACCTTTAGAACCTGCTCCTCTCGACGAGATAAACAATATGTTTGAAGCGCCAGAGATGCTGAGCAGCTTAGCAGAGAAACGATGTTTTATGAAGTGTCATCCTGTGCAGCCATCTGCAGAGAGGCACATTTGACCATCCTTGGGGACTATTGCATTTATTCCAGGGTTCCGATTCCATCCACTGAAAATTGTTCATTTCTTCTCGGTTTAAAGATAGCATACTGTACCGCCCCTTTTTGTAGATAGAGAAAGGGTTTTCTCTCTTACAGTGATCCATAGATAAACATCACAGTTGCATTATGTAATGGGAATGCAATATAGAAAATAATAAGGCCCCATATCCTAACAAAGTTAGTTGTAAACTTATTTCCTGTCTCCTATAAACTAATTATTCAGAACTATGAATTTTCCCACCTCAAGGTTAGCTAGAAATTGGTTCAGTATAAATAAGTCATAAAAATAATTAACCACTAACAAATAATTTAAAATATTTAAAAATTTTAATTTATTCAAAATAATGCAATGAGTCAAAGGCATTATTTAACACTGACAATAAATACATCATGTCATTGAAATCCACTTCTGTATGCATATAATTTTAAAACAGATATTTTCTCACATAACCACAATTATTACACCTAACAAAATTAATAATTTCCTCGTAATTTAGAATACCCAGTGCATGTTAAAATACTTCCATTATATCAATAATATCTTTTCAGAATTTATTTTCTCTAATAAGGGTCTACTCTTGCATATGGTTGCTATGTTTCTTAAGTATCTTTTTTCCAGCTTAACTGAGGTATAATTGACAAAATTTTATATATTTAAGGTGTACAATGTGATGTTTTGACATACATATATAGTGAAGTGATCCACAATCAAGATAATTAACATATCTATCCTCTCACATAGTTATTTTTTTATGGTGAAAATCCGTAAGATCTATTCTCTTAGCAAATTTTAAGTATATATTATTATTTAACTATAGTCACCATGCTGTACTTAGGCTTCTAGAATTTACTCATCTTGTACCCTTTGACCACCATCTCCCATTTCCTCCATGCCCCCATTCCTGGTAACCACCCTTCTACTCTCTGTTTCTATGAGTCTGATTTATTTAGATTTGACATATGTGAGATCATGCAGTATTTGCCTTTCTGTGTCTGGCTTATTTAATTTAGCACAGTGTCCTCAGGTTCATCCATGTTACTGCAAATGGCAAGATTTCCTTCTTTTTAAAGGTTGAATAATGTTCCATTGTGTGTTTTTTTTGGGGGGGCGTGTATTTTCTTTACTTATTATCTGTCAATGGACTTAGGTTGCTTCCATACCTTGGATATTGTGAATAATGCTGCAATGAACATGAGTGTGCAGATTTCTCTTTGAGATAATTATTTTATTTCTTTAAATGTAAACCCAGAAGTGGGATTGCAGGATCTTATGGTAATTCTATTTTTAACTTTTTGAGGAACCTTTATAGTCTTAATGTTATTCATAGTATAAAGTGGCTGTACTAATTTACGTTCCCAAAAATAGTGTATAGGAGTTTCCCTTTGTCTCTCTACACTTATCTTTTGGTTTTTTGATAATACCATCCTAACAGTTGTGAGGTGATATCTTATGATTTTGATTTGTGTTTCCCTGATGATTAGTGATGTTGAACACCTTTTCATATTACCTATTGACCATGTGTATGTTTTCCTTAGAAAAATGTTCTGATCCTTTACTTACTTTTCAATCAGGTTTATTATTATTATTATTGTTTTTGCTTTTGAGTTACATGGGTTCTTTATGCATTTTCGATATTAACCCTTTACTGGATACATGGTTTCAAATATTTTCTCCCATTCTATGGATTGCCTTTTCATTTTGTTTTCATATTGATGCAGAATCCTTTTAGTTTGATGTAGTCCCACATATTTATTTTTGCTTTTATTGCCTGTGCTTTTGGTGCAATTTTACCTGTTCCCCATGTTTTACATTATTGAATTATGGAGTTAGATAAAAAGGCTTGATTAGATTCACAGTAATATTTTTTCCTTAAACTTCATAGTTGATACTGCATATTTCTCATTCACAACTGGAGGTATATAATGTCCAGTTTTCTCATGGTAGTGATGTTGAATGATTATTGACCACTTCAACATTTCTTTTTATAGTTTAGTGTAAATTCCAGACTATTGTTTGAAAAAGATTTTTTCGTGAGTTTCTAACATTCCTTCTGCATTTGTTAGCTACAATTATTCTTGTGCAGAAAAATTGCCATTCATTTACTAGGTCAAAAAGAGTATGATATATGATGGATTTAGTTTCAACCTTTTCCTAAAGAACTCGTCTTCCTTTTAGTAGGGAATTGGAATTAGAGACCACAACCTGTTTGCGAGAGGTGCTCATTGCCCTTGAGTTGCCAACTGCTTCCAGACTTTTCAGTAGGTAGGAATAGGGAATATGTGTTTTAAAATGAGAGAAAAAAAATATTTTTACCTTAATATTTCCAATTCAATTTTAAGATGTGGGATTTTATTTAATTTATTAGACTTATTTTTTTCTCAAACTGAAAATTCTTGCTATTGACATTAACACAATTACTTATTCACTTTATCCTATAATATCCTTTAAAAATAGAAACATAGTTTAAAATTAGAAATGCTATTAGTACTAAAATTAAGTCTAAATAATACAGTTTAAGATCTCCATTCCCCTCAGTATAAATGAGAGTAAGCATTGTACACAAACACATACATGTGTTGTACATGTGTGTATTATATGTTTTAATGCTCTCTTAATTCCTTTTCCTGTGCTTTCTCTTCACACCCCTTGCCTACTTGATCATTTTCTTTTCAATTATTGATAGTGCTTTAAATATTAGGGATATCAAAACTCTGTGATGCAAGTTGCCAATATTTTTCTCAGTTTATCATTTATTTTTTTACTTTTCATGTTTTATAATGTACATATGTTTTAGAACGTTTTTGTACAGTCAAATTTATCAAGTTGTTTTTGTGGTGCTTTTAACTTTCAAGTCAGAGGAAAAATTTTTCTGCCCTTTGTTTATAAAGGAATTCATCCATGTTTTTTCCTATTGCTTAACTGGTTTCTTATTTTGATCCACTTGATATTCACATAGGTGTGTAGTGTGAAGAGCAGATTCAATTTTAACTTTTTCCATATGGCTTCTCAGTTGGAAAAACATTTAAGAAATCTATTTTAGACTTCTACTTTTGGAGGGGATGGACTAGCTTGTGTCTTGATAAGTCAAAATAGAAACAGTAGAATAAAATGGTAACAATAATACTACAAAACTAATTGTTTGAAGGTACTGCTGAGCTATCATGTCCTCTAGGACTTGAGGGGCTCAGTTGTTGAATAGAAGGGAAATGCATTGTGATAAATCAAATAGTCTTTGCTGTCCTTACCCTCAAGGAATTTGCTGATGTAATGTGCACAGGAGTGAAAGGCTGAGAAGCCAAGCAAAGCAGGGACTAAAAGACTGAGAATATCTTGAGTGTACAATTTAATATGTTTTGACAAATGTTTGCTGTTTTGTAACCAACACTCAAACAAGATATAGTATATTTCACATAGGTTTGTAGTGTGAAGAACAGAAAATTCCTTTGCCCTTCTTTCCAGTCGATACTCTACAGAAGCAACCACTGTTGTGATTTCTTTCACCATGGATTAGTTTTGCCTGTTCTTAAACTTCTTATAATGAAGTCATGTACATGTATTCATTTACATCTTTCTTATTTTGTTAAGCATAATGTTTTTGATTTTCATTTGTGTTGTTTGTATCAGTATCAGTTTTAGTTTTAGATTGGCCAGTTTATGTTTGGGGAATGGGGCTCTATCCTAACTATCATCCAGATTATTGGGTTATTGAATACACTGTGTATCTATCTTACTGATTTACCTGCCCTCTGGGACTAGACTTTTTTGTTTTTGTGCCTAAACTTGACCTTATATATACTTCTCTTGTGGTATCTATACTCTTTCTAGGCAGAGACTATGGCTTAACCATATTTTATCTCCAAGTTTAACACAGTTTCTATTCTGTAATAGGTGGTCAGTATGTCAACGACTTGCTTTTAATATTCTGCTTTTAGTAGATTTATCCTATAACTATAGCACTGCCATTCCACAATTGTTTTCCTTTGAACCAATCGTCCTCCTTTACCTTGAACAAGCCCTCAAATTTTTTTATCTTGATTTGATCTGCTGGATCACTGCCCGACATTATAAGTGGCAACTCAAGCACTGAGTCAGTTAAATAAAAATGTAAATTGCCTAGCACACTAATTGACACAAATTAGTTGCTCAATGAAATGTGTGTGTATAAGAAATGGGGGATTCAAGCCCAGTCCTTCTTGGGCTATTAATTAAAGCTACATAGGTCCTACTATATCCTGTAGCTGAGCCTAGCTAAGTTATAAAACTGTGTGTTTATTTTTTCAAAATTATATACGATTTGTTTTCCTTTACTTGTGTTTTTCTATTTAAAATATTTATGCTATTTTATTTATGACATTCCTATCTTAATCAGATAGTAAGTACCTTGCAAAAAGGTGCTATGTCTTTCAATACTTTTATCATTTGTTGTAGGACCAAGCTACAGTTTATACACACTGGACACTCAAACATGTAGAGAAAAGAGTAATGGTGGTAAGGAGTGTAGAACGGAATAATGAATGGATATAATCCCTGAAGTGCTTGAGAACATACAATGTCACATAAAAGCTTATTGTAACTGTCACTCTTGATAGCAGAGCAAAAGGAACAAAGAGATAAAAATCAAAGACATCTGTATATAAAGTCAGATGTCATGGAAGAGACAGAGTCATAGAAGAGAAACTTGGTCATAAGAATGTGCTATGACTGTGAATTGCCAAACACGAGGGAAAGGTTTAGAAAAATATGATAGGATCCACTTACAAGGAACTGAGTTTCTTGAGCTAATGGATTCTGTAATTGGAATTTTTGTTCCTTCTTTTCCTCTGGGAGTTTGTGGATGAGAGTTAATTAATGTGCTAAAGTTGTGCAGTATCTGAGAATGTTGTATCTTTTTAAAGACCCAAATTGTACTACCTGTGTGTAATTTGGGTGACGATATGGGAATAAGTAAAGAAGACCCAAATCTATTCCCTCTGAAGTTTCAGACTCCAGAGTTAAGATGAATTAACTGGAGAAGGAATAAAATGGAGGAAGACAAATACTTCAGATTTATAGCAGATGATTGGAAGCTTAATTGTATACCTTTGTGCATAAACCTCATCTGTCCCGTCAACTTTTAAATTTGCATACTGTAGATGAATTCCACAGCTTCTAAGTCTCCATCCATTTCATTTTTTCCTCTCATTTTTTTCCGTAACTATTGTTAAGTTATATAAATTGCCCCAGACTTAGTAGTGTAAAACACTCATTTTATAATGCTCAACAATTTGGTGGGTCAGGGATTCAGACAAGATGCTGCAGGGATGGCTTGTTTTCGCCCCATGATGTCTGCAGCTTCATATAGCTGGGGTGAGTGGTTCAGTGGGGACAAATGTCTTCTGGAGGCTTTGTTACTCACATGTTTGATGCTTGGGCTGGGATGACTCATAGTTGGGCTCAGCTGGGACTGTCACACAGAGCTTCTCTCCACGTTGTGGCTGGGTTCCGATAGAAAGAGCCTGGATTCCAAGTGCTCCAAGAAAGCCAAGCAAAAGCTCCTTAGTCTTTGTGGCCTAACTGCACAAATCATGTGCCTTTACTTTTGCCACTCTTTGCAGAGTAGCCACAAGAACTCTAAGATTCTAGGGGAGGGAGAGAACATATAGATCCCCACCTCTCAATGGGATAAATGTCATAGAATTTGAAATCATTAAAAAAATAAACAAACTACCACATCTCTACATTTAAAGCAAAGAAAGATATTTTATTAGGCAGTACTCTCCCAGGTCACAAGAAAGGTCATACATTTGTTTCTGGTCCTTTGACTATTAACGGTAATAATCCCTGGCTTGTAGGGTTCTAAGTTTGATTCTGCCAATAAAAGTCACTTGCATAATGTTTGGAAGTTGGAAAACATGCCATTTTATTATCTGGTAATGGTGGGCACACAGCAGATACCTGCTTCAGTGCTACAATCAGCTCAGTTCATTAGTGGCAATTTCCTTAAATGCTCATGGTTTGTTAACTTTCTAAAACCCAGCAGTCTTTCCCCCTGGCCTTTGTCCCCTACCCCTTTCATCCTGTCTGAAAGCACTAATTTCTTGTATTAAATTCCTTCTTGTTGGAAATGCTTAAATTCCTCTGTTTTCATAACTGACCCTTTCAACTATGTAATTCATTTACATATTCATATTTACATTGGATCAGGAAATTCTTTGTCAGGTATCAGTTCCTAATAGTCAGACATATTCCATTTGGGGACTGGCAAAAATTATCTTTATTATATGGTAATATCTAATTTCATTTACTATAATTAATTTATATTGAGGGTTCTCAAAATAATTAATTCAAAATAGGAATATATTTCTGGCAATCAAGTTATTAATTGGCATCTGAGATAATTTTTAATGAGGAAGGAAGGAAAGAAAGAGAAAAAAGATTCTGACAACCTATTTGGGGAGAAATGCCATGAGTACAAGGAAAACCTAAATAATTTCATAAATTCCTAAAGGAGAAGGAGATGATCTGATCTAATCTGAATAGACTACACTAAATACTCATGGAATTCTGATATTTAAAAAGATATTTGAAATAGAAAAGAAAAAATATATTCTAATTTATCTTATTTTATCCCTTTTTGGTGTTCTCTTCCAGTTAAGAGTTTTTATTGGAGAGTCTATCTGCATTACACTTAGAGTCATGAATATCTATAACACTACTTATCTATATTTATGGAACATAAAGTGATAATGATGTATTTTATATATTTAGTCAGTAAATATATATTGAATATAACTTACAAGTATATTTCTAGTTCTAGGGGGAGTCAAAGATAGAAACAACACTGTCTTTGCTCTTAAATATCACAATATTATTGCAGTAATTTCAAAGAAAATAAAAGGTTTTAAAAAGATTATACTCAAACTTGCATTTAACCGATAGTGGGGTAATGCAAAATATAATTTTGGGTAAAATTCTCATGATTTCTGACCACTTGAAGGAAGTTTCATAAAAGTAACCTGTTATTCTTTTATTTTATTTTATATTTTTTTTTATTGGGGGAAAACTACAAAGCATTTACAGTACAATGTTTACAGTCACAATTTGTAGTGAGCTGATTTCCCAAAATGTATTACCACTCAAGTTGACTTATCCTGTTACATTCAAAAATCTACTCTGTCAAAGTAGTCCATAAAGTACATACATAGTGCTCCAACTGTATCTACTTCCAACCAACACTCCATTTTAAGTGTACAATTAAATGATTTTCAGTGAATTTACCGAGGTGTACAGTTAATCACATGAATCAGTTTTTGAGGAATTCCTTTCCCCTATTGAGACCCCTAATTCCGCTCCCCCACTACTTTTCA
>CAUYRT010078320.1:0-33838 GCA_963574885.1 Lepilemur ruficaudatus
ATATAACTGAATTTAATTTCTTTTTTTTTCCCCCAAGAGAGTCTCGCTCTGTTGCCCAGGCTAGAGTGCCGTGGCATCAGTGTAGCTCACAGCAACCTCAAACTCCTAGGCTCAAGTGATCCTCCTGCCTCAGCCTCCCGAGTAGCTGGGACTACAGGCATGCACCACCATGCCCAGCTAATTTTTTCTATATATTTTTAGTTGGCCAATTTTTTCTTTCTATTTTTAGTAGAGACAGGGTCTTGCTCTTGATCAGGCTAGTTTTGAACTCCTGACCTTGAGCAATCCGGCCCACCTCGGCCTCGCAGAGTGCTAACATTACAGGCATGAGCCACCATGCCAGGCCTTGAATTTTATTTCAATGTGAGTCAAGTCTATACTGTCCATGATCTCCCCTTGTCATCCGAAGCCCCTGTCATTGGTGTGGCTTGCCTTAGGCAATTCTCCTCTAGACCCCTACCTAAAAAGAATTTCCATATTTTTTTTTCACTAAAAACAATGTCACATTGAGTATATTTTTGGGGCTACTTTTGCAAGTACATCTGTAGTGTAAATTCTAACACTTAAAATGCTGAATAATGAAGAACATGGATTAAAACATTTGATACATGTTGCTGAATTATAGCAACTACCCTCATACCAAAGATGTATGAAAATGTCTGGTTTTCATGCCCTCACTTAAAGTATTATCAAACTTAGATTTTTATTTTATTATTTATTTTATGTTTTAGAGACAAAGTTTCTTTCTGTCACCCAGGCTGGAGTGCAGTGGTGCTATCATAGCTCATTGCAGCCTTGAACTCCTGATCTCAAGCAAACCTCCTGCCTCAGCCTCCTGAGTAGCTGAGACTACAGGTGCACTCCACCTTACCCCAGCTAATTTTTTATTTTCATTTCTTTAAGAGACAGAGTCTCACTATGTTGCCCAGCCTGATCTGAAACTCCTGGCCTCAAGCAATCCTCCCACCTTAGCCTCCTCAGTGGCTGGGATTATGGACGTGAGCCACCTTGCTCAGCTTAGCCAATTATATACATGAAAATGTTATTTTGGTTTACATTTCCCTAATTATTAATGAGGTTGACATCTTTCTGTATGTGTATTGGCCATTTATATATCTTTCTATGTGCCTTCCCTGTTCATATCCTTTGTTCAATGTTCTGTTGGGTTGATCATCTTTATCTGTATTGATTATACCTATTCCTGATAAATTTAGTAAATTAGCCATTTATCTACAATATGTATTGTAAATCGTATTCCAAGTTTACCAATTTTCTTTTCATTTTGTTCATTATTACTTTTTATTGCATAGAAAATTTTAAATCTTTTTATAGCTAAATTTATCAATCTTGTTCATGCTTCTAAGTTTTGTATAATTCTTTAAAAAAATCTTCTCCATTCTAAAATTATAGAATGTTTCTTCAAGCATTATTATAGTTTCTTTTTCAAAGTTTAAATCTTTGATTTGTATGAAATTTACTCTGATATAAGAAGTGAGATGGGGATTTGTCTTCATTTTTTCCCCAAGTTATTACTAGTTATATATCAAATTCACTTTCTTTAAAGAAAACCTGCCTTTTATTTCTTTTTTGCTACAGCTACTGTTACATCATTGTAATAGGAAAATTCCCTCATTTCCAGAAATTTTTTTCTTTGTTTTTCTTTTTTTTAAATTTCAGAATATTATGGGGGTGCAAAAGTTTTGGTTACATAAATTGCTTTTGTACTGTTTGAGTACTCTTTTCCTCACTGGTCTGAAATGTAGCTTTTATACTAAATTCTGATGTATACTTAAGTGTATTTCTGAACTCTGTACAATTGACTTAGAGAAAATTTATGGTGCCCCAAACCACTAACTTAGATCTAGCATTACATCAGTATTACTCTGGACGCAGATATGTTGGTAGATATAAATTTCACAATCACAAAATTCAGGTGAGCAATGACGTAAATTTATTTCCCTACAACTGAACCTAGTTTAGCCTTTGAGCCCCCATGTCCATCCTATTGCAGAACAATTCATTCTGCCAATTCAAGATATCTCTGTCTCTCATGGGTGATGTAAGACCTGGGAGTTGGGGATGAGACAGCTTCTCTCATCCAGAGTTTGTGAGGGGGGTAAATCTCATTGATATCCATCTTCTGTCTTCCCCTGGTACCTATAAGATATAACTCAACCTGTTCCCCCAAAACCATCTGAGATTTTTCTTAATGGCCCATTCCAGTGCCATAGATTTGGACCCTGGTACAGTTATGGAGAACACTTTCTTGGGAATTCATATCAACTACTTGTTTTCTTACTCTCTTTTCCCAGTTGTCTTCTTTCCTCCAACCTGTGAGATTTGCCTCTGGTTTTAGGGAGGCAGCAGTGGCTGTGGTAAGAGGAGGAAAAAGGCTCACACATCACCCTGCGATCTTTCCAACTCCATTGTTTATAGCATAAACTTTGACTATAGTGTAAACTTTTTGTTCAGACCTTTGGAAATTGAGCTGAGCTTTTGGAACTAAAACAATTTTTTGTTGTTGTTGTTTCTCAAGAGCCTAATTTACAAATCAAAATATCTTAGCTTTTATTATGATCATTTGTGTTATGAATTTTAAGATCTTATTTTGGAACTTATGGGCAAGAATTTGAGTCTTTGTTCTTGCTGCAGCAGGAAGAATAATGGGCACAAACAAGCCCTGGGGGAAGGATACCTGGGAACAGCCTTTGTTGAAATCTCAAACTATCTGAACACTGAGTCCTGGATCTGGCACCTAGACCCCTGTCTCCATCTATGTGATCATGCCCTTGGTCTTGGATCCATTTCAATTAGCTTCTTTCTGCTCCTGGTTCTCTTAGTTCCTTTCCTCGGCTCTTGCTTAGTCCCTGTAGTTTTTGATTTTTTGTAAATAATATTGTGTGTGACATTTATTTATTAATTTTTTTAAATTGACAGATAACATTGTATGTTTTTATCAAGTAAAACATGATGTTTTGAAGTATATATACATTCTTGAATGGTTAAATCTAACTATATAACAATGCATTACCTAACGTAGTTATCCCTTTTGTTGTAAGAGCGCATAACATTCACTCTCTTTACATTTTTCAAGAATACAATATATCATCATTAACTATAATCATCATCCTGTACAGTAGATCTCTTGAGATTTATTCCTCCTATGTAACTGTAATTATGTATCCTTTGACCAACATCTCCCCATACCCCCCTCCCCCCTAACTACCCCAGCCTCTGGTAACTACCATTGTATTCTCTACTTCTGTGTTTTTAGATTTTACATGAGTGAGACCATGTGACATTTGTCTTTCTGTGCCTGGTTTATTTCACTTAACATGGTGTCTTCCAGGTTTATTCATGTTGTTGCAAATGGCAAGATTTCGTTCCTTTTTTATGGCAGAATAGTATTTCATTGTGTATATATGCCATATTTTCTCTATCCATTCATCCATTGATGGGTACGTAGATTGTTTCCATATCTTGACGAATGTGAATAGTGCTGCGATAAACATGAAAGTACAGACATCTCCTCAACTTACTGATTTAAATTCCTTTGGATATATATCCAGTAGTGGGATTCTGTGTTTAATTTTTTGAGGAACCTCCATAACGTTTTCCATACTGGCTGTACTAATTTACATTCCCACCAACAGTGTATGAATGCTCTTTTCTCCCTGTCCTCATCAACACTTGTTATTCTTTGTCTTTTTGGTAATAGCCATTCATTCTTCTAGCTAGGGTGAGGTGATGTCTCACTGTGGTTTTGATTTGCATTTCCCTGATGATTAGTGATGTTGAGCATTTTTTAGCAGTGCACCAGGGCAGCGCTGGTCTCTGGGGCTGTGGGCTTTGGGTGCAACCCACCACTGAATCAGCCTCTGGGGCCAAAGATTCTGGTCATGGTAGTCCAATGGCTAAAGCAGTAATGGGCTTAGGGACCTTGCCAGCCACCTACCCTGAATCTCTGGACATGCTTACCGCTGAAGGAAGTATCCAAACCACGTCTCTGCTGCATTTTGAACTGGGGTTCTGCCTAGCTTCCCTCACCATCAATTCTCCCAGGGATCAGAGTCCCAGAATCCACCCTCTTTGGCTATGCCATCATTTTGATTGCAGAG
Organism: Lepilemur ruficaudatus; assembly: GCA_963574885.1. NCBI lineage: Eukaryota > Metazoa > Chordata > Mammalia > Primates > Lepilemuridae > Lepilemur > Lepilemur ruficaudatus. The sequence continues at coordinate 4,119 of CAUYRT010078320.1, forward strand.
CTGTCTACCTTCCAAACTTTTGCCTACTCTCTCCTCTGGGAGCCTGCTAATATAGTTCTCTACCTACCCATTGTGGAAGTTGCTGGATCTTCCCATATTGCCACCCACAACACCCAGCTGCCCTGCCTGGCAGGACTGTAGACAGAGTGCAAGCAGGGGTGTGGGGTGTGTGAGTGGGAGCAAGGGGCAGTATGTGAGGAGGTCACCAAAGAGAGTTACTGCAAAAAAGGCCACATGGTCAGAAGGTGGATTGCCAAGATTAAAGCATCACAATGTTGCCCAGTTGAGCTTTGACTAGCTTAAAAGGTCTGGTCTGTGATTCTTTATGGATGATTGCTTTGATGGATGTCTTATTCAACTTGTGCTGCCATAACAAAATACCTGAGACTGAGTAATTTTTGAAGAACAAAAATTTAGTTCTCATAGTTCTGGAGGCTGGGATGGCCAAGATCAAGGTGTCAGCAGGTTTGGTGTCTGGTGAGGGTGTCTCTGCTTCCAAAATGGTGCCTTGAATGCTACTTCCTCCAGAGGGGACATTGTTTCTTCACACAGAGGAAGAACAGAAGAGAGAACTCATTCTGTCAGTCCTTTATCAGGCGCTAATCCTGTTAATGAGGCTCTTCCTGCATGACTTAATCATCCCCTAAAGGCCTCATCCCTTGATACTATCACTTTGGTGATATGTTTCAAATTATGAATTTTGGGGGACATATTCAGACCACAGCAATGCACTTCTGTAGCTAGGGACTCTTTTTCATGACATTACCCTTTTCTCTCCCATTTGATCTGCTATCCCTGAATATTTACAGGTTTAACTCTGAGTATTTAGTCACCATAGGAGGGATCTTCTTTTATAACAGGAGGTAGTTATTGTCATCATTTTTTTTGTGTGTGCCATAAGTGGTTGGATCTTATTCTCCAGGCTTGTGTAAATGACTGGGGATCTAAAAATCCATTTTCTCTGACAACTTGTTTATGCTTGTTCTCATATTTGCTATTCAGTAAAAGGCCTTTAACACAGAGGTTTTAATTTTCAAACAATAATTAGGAAAGAAAGCACTTCACATGGTGGCAGATTTCAGGGAAATTGCACCATCTTCTTCCTTAGTCCAACAATATGTTGCTAAACCAGTAAGTTAAAGGGGTTGCAATTTCTCCAAACTAAATAATTTATTTTCCAAATCCTACCTAAAAGTGAGATTCACTAGGAAAATTTTGTCTTTTAGAGCAAGCCTAGGTTTTATTTATTTATTTATTTTGCCTCAGCTGCTTCACTAACTGAAAACAAAACAAAACAAAACACACATGGAGTAGAAGCCTTAAGAAAGTATGTTGTCACACTGGAAGAACACGGGATCCACTTGAGACCCACCTGGATTGTTTCAAGGGGCTGCATATTTTGTGTTCCCAATTAAACTTCCTGAAATGTTCCCATAGAAAGCTCACATTTATGAACTTTTTAAGTAACCAGAAACTCTAAGTCCTGATAAAGTAAAAGGATTTGGAAGGAACTTTTCAGATACGAGAGCAAGTTCTCTGTAGGGTTTGTCTGTTGGATAACAGGATGGTTTCCCTTTCCTAACCACAAAACAGTTGTTCCCCAACTTGGAGAAGAACAGAATAGTGACCATTACTCACTGATGACTTTGTTGGGAAGGAAATAATGGCTTGTGGAGTTTTTGTCATCATAACAGATTAGATATCCTGAAAGCCTCTCAATACAAAACACCTAGAAATGATGAATCAGATATAGCATATATTCTTTAAAATATTGAGCTCACAAGAAAACAGGGGACACCAAAAGTGCTGAGGTGATGCTGTTACTAGTCTCTAGTCCTGCCTGGAAGGTATTTGGTGATCTTGGTGATCAAGAGGTTTGGGTTTCTGACACGTGGGGACTAGAGGCAAGGCTTCGAGCCATGCAAGATGGGGAGGTGGAACCAAGGTTCTGCAAAATGACAGGGATCCTCACAAGGCGATGCCACCAGGAGAAAGATGCTCAGGCAAAGGGAGATGGCAAGTGACATTGTCTGTTTCACCTGTGCTCTGGGTAGGAAAAAGCATTCAGATTCTGCCTATACATGGTTTTGAGGTTTAATTTATACAATCTGAGTGGTCAGAAACTCCAAGTCAAGATGGTAACATGAAGTGGTCTAGTTTGATAGCACCTCTGCCACCTAGTAGAACGAGAAAATGAAGAAAACCTCTCCTGGCAGCCATGTGTGCTCACCAAGGGCTTCCTGCCCTGCCTGGTCTAGGGCCACTCTGTGGTGGGGAGGGGAGCACAGACTCAGTCTCTGCCCCAAGGGGCCTGGAGCTCGGGGGCCTGGAGCTGGCCTTGCTTGCCATCCTCCCTCAGTGATGTGGGATGTGGTTGGTGACCTGGAACCCCGAGAGGAGACAGTCCTCCCCAGGTGTGGAGGTAGAGGGAGCCACCTGCCTGCTGGAGTGTGGGAGGCAGGGGGAGCAGTCTCCTCTTGGTAGTCCCCTCTAGTTGGGTGGGAATTGGGGGTGATGACTCAGTCTGGACGTTTTCTCATGTGGTGGTAGAGCTGTCATTTCCTGCTGATGGAGCTGATTCTGGGCAGAGACAGGAGTAGCCCCTCAGCATAGCTGGTACCCTTCTCCCCTCTCCCAGCTTTGGTCTTCTCAGGACTCTGCCTACTCCCACGAGGGGCACACGGAGGAGGAGGAAAGTATGGCCTCCAGGCTTCTGATGGTCTGGTCCTGTGAACCAGTGACCTCTGAAGATGTTATAGTGGGTTTTACCCGGGAGGAATGGGGGCTGCTGGACCTCAGACAGAAGTTCCTGTATTGGGAAGTGACACTGTAGAACTGCAAGAACCTGGTCTCTGTGGAACATCAGTTTCCAAGCCAGATGTGGTATCTTAGAGGAGGCAGAAGAGTTCTGGTCCGTGGAGAGAGGAATTCCTCTGGACACCTTTCCAGAATGTCCTGGGCCTCAGCTCCACCCTCAATTGGATCTTCTTTCTGCTAAGAGTCCCCTGATGAACACTGAAGTTGTTGAGGGCCTCACACTGAACCATGTGTGGCTGGTCCACCGAATGCCCAGATCCGAGCTGAAGATGGGGGGCCTGAGCCCTGAAACCTTCAGGGAGCCGGTCCAATAGCTAGGCAATCATCCTGACCCTGAGGCCACTTGCCAGAGGTTCTGAAACTTCCGTTATGAGGAGGTGACAGGTCCCCAAAAGGCCCCGGATCAGCTTCGTAGCTGTGTCACCAGTGGCTGTGGCCCAAGGTGTACTCTAAGGAGCCAGACGCTGGAGCTGCTGGTGCTGGAGCAGTGCCTGGGCACACTGCCTGGCAAGCTGAGGAGATGGGTAGAATCGCAGCACCTGGAGGGCTGCCAGGAGCTAGTGGGCCTGGTGGAGGATGAGACCTGCATATCTGAGGAGGAAGCACTGTTTGCACAGCCTGCCCAGGACCTGGCCTGCTGTCTTGAGGTCGCTGCCTGGCAGGAGGAGAAGCAGAAGGAGGACACAGCACCAGCGATGGTGTTTCCTGAGGAGCCAGTGACCTTCCAGGATGTGGCTGTGGGCTTCAGCTGGGAAGAGTGGGGGCTGCTGGGTCCAACAGAGAAGACCAAGTACCACGACACAGTGCTGTAGACCTGCAGTCACCTGGTCTCTGTGGGGTGGGAGACTATGTTGGAAAGAAAACAGTTAACTCCAAATTTAACAGTTAACTCCAAATTTTCTTTCCTGAGCAAAGAACCAGCCCATAGCCTGAAAGTACAAGAATTCTCAAGTGATTGTGCCATGTCCTCTACCTCAAAAGATGTCTTACAGGCTAGAATTCTGGAAGTCCCAGACACAGTGTTGAAACAAGTGGAGTCCACTCAGGAAAAAGCCCTCCCTCAGAAAGAGCACTGTGAAAACCCTGGGACTCAGACAAACACTCATCTTGGTACAAGCCAAGTTTTGCTCCAGAAAATTCCACCTAGAAAACTTTTGCACAAACGTGGCTCACAGGTTGAAAACATGACACATAATTCACATGTACAGTTTCATCAGAAAAGCTGTGAAAGAGACAAAGCCAGGAAAAGCAGTAGTTGTAGGAAAACCTTCAACTGGACAGCTAAGCAGATTACATTTGTAAGAATTCCCAGGGGAAGCCAAGCTTGCTGATGCAGTGAATGTGGTAAAATGTTCTGGAACCTGAGATACTCTTCTGTGCAAAAAAACAAAACAAAAACAAAAACAAAAAAACCCCACAGTGGACAGAGGCCCTATGTGTGTCAGGACTGTGGGAAAGTGTGTGTTCAGAGCTAATCCCTACCTATGTCAGGTCTTCAGAAAAGCCTTCCCCCCAGGGCTTCCACCTCATCAGCCATCAGAGGACTGACATGGGGAGTGTCACCTGTGTGTGCAGCAAATGCGGAAAGGCCTCTGCCCAGAGCACGCACTTTATCAGGCACCAGAAAATCCACAGGACAGAGTGGAAGAAGTAACAGCCTACCTCATAGCCCTCAAATGAATTGAAGGAACATTGCCTTTCAACTTGATCTCACAGTTCTGGGTGGGAACTTGGATTGAATGTGAAAGAGAAGCATTGAGTGAGGACATTCCCAAGATCAAAGGACACCCAGCACATAGTGAGTAAAGAAGAAAATGAGCGGGGAGTTGTTAACATATTTGTTGGAATAAAGATTTAATTTTTCAGTCAGTTGATTTGCTATTATTGCTTCATTCATTTAATCATTAAAAGTGTTATTAGTGGAATCTGAAAATGCTAAGTTATAAAGGTAGGTAATTAATAATCTGTGCACTGATATTATGTCTAGGGTAAAGTATTTATGTGTATGGACAAAGACTAAAAGAGAATGTGGATAAATAAACTACATATTTCTGTGTAGAAAAATGAAGAGTGAGAGTTAATGTAAACAAGAAGCAATGTGATTAGAGCCTCCCAAAAGGTCGAAAAATGAAAATATTAAGTATAATATAGTTTATTTAAAGTTACTAAAACAGTAAAATATAGATTAAACAATGACAATGGAATAAGGTACTACTAAAAATACCTGGAAGATTCAGAAAAAGAAACAAATAAAAATTCTGGAAATAAAAATGTAACCATTGAAATGAAAACCTGGTGTATGGAATAAACAGCAGGACACAGTCGGAGAAAGAATGAGTGAATTGTGAGCTAACTCAAGAGGATTATGTAGAATGTAGTACAAAGAGATGAAAAAATGGAAATATGAAAGATAGGCTAAAACAAATGGAAGATAAGATGTGTAGGCCAAACATACATTTAGAAGGTAATTCATTCCATTCATAGGTATTTTACTCAAAAGGAATGAAAACATGTCACAAAAAGATTAGTATAAGAATTTTCATAGCAGCCTTACTAGCAATAGCCAAGAACTAGAAGCAACTCCAGTGTCTATCTGCTGGAGAACTGATAGACAAATTTTGGTATATTCATGCAATGGGATTGTATTCAGCAATAAAAAGGATTTGACCATTAATGCACATAACCACACGGATGAATCTCAGAAATGTTGTGAGAATGAAGCCAGAGACAAGGGCATTAATACCGTATGATCCCGTTTATGTGAAGTTACAGAAAAGGCCAATCTAACCTATGGTGGCTGTCACAGGGGAGGGACATGAGGAACTTTCTGGGATGCTAGTAACATTCTATGTCTTGTTTTGGGTGTTGATAACTTGGGCTTATACAATTATTGAAACTCATGAACTAAAAATGTGTGATATGTAAATTTTATTGCCAGTAAATTATCCCTCCCTCCACCAGATCAAAAGTTGAAAAGTGAAAAAAAGAGAGAAACCAATCAAGGATACATGCCTGGAAAATGTAGAGAGTCCCTAAATATATATATATTTTTAATACAGGGTCTCACACTGTTGCCTGGGCTAGCCTGCAGTGGCGTGATCATAGCTCACTGCAACCTCAAACTCCTGGGCTAAAGTGATCCACTTGGCTCAGCCTCCCAAGTAGCTGGAACTATAGGCATGTGCCACCACACCTGGCTAATTAAAATTTTTTTTTTTTTGTAGAGAAGGGGTCTTGCTATGTTGTTCAGGCTTGTCTCAAGCTCCCGGGCTCAAGTGAGCCTCCCACCTTGGCCTCCCAAAGTGCTAGGATTACTGGTATAAGCCACCACTCCTGGCCAGCCCCTAAAAATTGATGTGAAAAAGCAAACAACTTAATAAAAGAAGGTATGCAAAATGTAAACAGAAATTTCATAGAAGAGAAAATTTTTAGAGCCAATGAATACATGGAAAGTGGAAAGTACTAGTAATCAGAGGAATACAAATGAAAACAACTCCACTTTGGCGTCTATCAGATATGTAAAAAAATTAAGTCTGAAACAATTCCAAAATGCTGGCAAGGATGTAAGCAATGGGCGTTGTCATACACCGCAAGAGGGAGTTTAAATTGATACAATCATCCCCCCTCCCCTGTCCTCCCTTTATAAAAAAAAGACAAAAGAATCAAAAAAATTTGATACAATCATTTTGGAAATATTTAGTAAAGGTAAATTATGATCTAGCAATTCCACTCTTGGGTATACCCTAGGTCAGCAGTTCTTAAACTCTTTGGTCCCAGGATCCTTTTAAACTTTTAAAAATTGTTGAGAATACTGAAGAGATTTTTTTAATGTAAATTATACCTATCTATATTTACCATATTAGAAAATAAAATTGAGAAATTAAAAAATACATGCATTAAGTCATTTAAAAAGCAAAAACAAGCCCATTACATGTTAACATGAATAATATATTTTATTAAGTAATTATATTTTCCCAAACAAAAATTTTAGCAAGAAGAGTGACATTATCTTACACTTCTGCAAATATGCCTGACTTAATAGAAGACAGCTGGATTCTGTTTCTGCATTCGGTTTCTTCTGGTATATTGTTTTCATTTCAGTAGAAGAACATACAGAAGAACATTTCAGAAGAACATACAGACACACACAGATGTGGAACAGGAAAAGGGAAGAGTGTTATAATAGCCTTTTCAGATAATTGTGGCTATTCTTCTTTGATAATATACCCAAAACTAACAAGCGGTAGTTTCTTAAATGTTAGTTTGAAACCATATCAATGAGCTTTTAATATTCTGTTAATTGAAATCCATGGTTTATCTTGCACCTTGAGTGGACTTTTTATCCATACATAATTTTTTTAACATTTTGCATTGGTCATTTGAAAAATATTGGTTTACTGAATTTTATAGATTTTCAAAATGTTATCTTTATATTATACAATATCAAAAAATCACCACCCATTTCATCAGAGAAATCATGAAGCATTAAGAAGTCGTGCAGCTCACAGTGTTGGATTCCAGTTTTCAAAATTTCTAATTTTTTTTGAAAGGCCAAATTTTATCACTAACAACAATACTGTCAGTCTCCTGGCAGGCTCACATCATTCATTTTTGAGAAAATGTCTGCCACATACCCAAGAGTTTAATAATCAGTTTGCCAGTGATACTTTCAAATAAAAATGATGTTCTATGAACAAAAAATAGTAGTTCATTTTACAACTCAAGGTGTCCCACAAGTGCTTTTTCTTGAGGTAACCATTGCACTTTGGCATGTAACAGAAGTACTTCATGCTTACTTCTCATTTCAATATATGGAATATTAAATAGAGAATTATGTAACAGAGTAAATTTAATAAAATGAATATGCTTCAGTGATTTTTTAAAACTACCAGTGCACAGTAGTGAAGAATACAATCATTACTCGTACAGCTTGGTGCCACTGCCTTGATTTATGCTAAGGTGCTAGCGGTTAGTTTTACTTACTATTGTTTTTGCACCATCAGTGTAAATGTCAAAACAGCAAAAAGGATAAATGTCATCTTCTTATAATTAGGAAAATTATTTTGGCCTCATGAATTGCCTGAAATGGTCTTGGGCCCATCAAGGGGCTCTGGACCACACTTCAAAAATTGTTGGCCAAAAAAAATTTGACTTTGCATACAAAGAACCAGTATTTTCATAGCAACAATTTTTGTTAATTTTTTTTTTGTTATTGCAAAGATCAGATCCCCCAGCAAGTGGATAAAAATTTGAATGGTGCACAAAGGAATTATGTACAGTAATGAAAATCAACTAGAGATAAATATATCAAGATAGATAAATCTTGCAACCATAAGACTTAAAAATAGAGAAAGATTCATGCACTATGACACCATTTATGCAAAGTTTAAATATATACAAAATAATATTATGTATTTTTAAAGATGTATATTGGGTAGTAAGCATGTATGGGAATGATAATTACCCAATTCAGGATAGTAGTTACCTGTGTGAGACAGGAAAGGAATTACACAAAGCTGTGGTCCCCAACTCCCAGGCCTGTTAGGAACTAGGCTGCACAGCTGGAGTTGAGCGGCAGGTGAGCAAGCAAAGCTTCATTTGTATTTACAGCCACTCTGCACTGCTGGCATCACTGCATAAGCTCTGCCTCCTGTCTGATCAGCAGTGGCATTAGATTCTCATAGGAGCACGAACCCTACTGTAAACTGTGCGTGCGAGGGATCTAGGCTGTGAGCTCCTTATGAGAATCTAATGCCTGATGATCTGAGGTGGAGTTGAGGAAGTGACTAGCACTGGGGAGCGGCTGCAAATACAGATTATCATCAGCAGCGCAGTTTGCACATAAATGTAGGCTTGGATCATCTCGAAATCATCCCCCCCACCAGCCCCTCATCCGTGGAAAAATTGTCTTCCACGAAACTGGTTCCTGGTGCCAAAAATGTTGGAGACCACTGACATAGAGAGCTTCACATGCACTTGTAATGCTTTACTTCTAAGCTGAGGGGTGGTTGTAAGGGGCTCATTATATTATTCTTTATAGCTCTTTCTATTCTGAAGAATTTCATAATAAAGAGCAGCCTATCTTTAATCATATTCTTTCAAATACTTTTTGTGTGAAATTAAGCAGTCATATAGGTGAATTATTAGTATTGAAACTTTAGCATGTAGCTATAAAGTCAGGGACTAACTTCGCAGTAACAGTGTAATTCCCCTTAGTAACATCAAAACAATCCCACTATATGGGTCTCCTTATTTTCCTTTGGTACAATGTCTACCAAAATTCCTTGTTTAGATTGGTTAATATTATCCCCAAGAAATCCATTCTCAATCACATAAAGCATCTCTCAGTATCCCTTTTCTTTTGCAGGAATGAGCCTGCTGTGTCCTGCCCACACAGTGTTCCAGACCATCAGTTTATTCTCATGATATGTTCCACATTCTCGGCAGACAGAGCTCTGCGTGCATCTACTATTTTAGTTCCACCTTCAGGGGGCTGGCTCCTTGCCCTCTTAAACTTTGTACCCGAAGTGAACATACTTTGCTCTGCTCCTGTCACTATAACCTCAGCAGCCTCTGAACTTCTACTATTCCCCTGGAGCCTGTCCTTTCCAGTGCTTTGAAATTTAAAACAGACTGGCTGGCCATCAGTATAGTGGTGGCAGAGACCAAATTACACATAATTTTCATAATGTCTTTTTCATTTAGGGGGACATCACATTTTTCTTAAGGGCTTTCATTTAAAATGAACAATAAAGACAAAACCCTCACACCCCCTTGCTTTTTTGAAGCAGATATCCTAAATATGGAAATGTTACATAAATAAGTAATGGGGACTCCTGATTCCACTTAGATGAGCTTTGTGAACGATTGCTTGAAAGTTGAACAGTCCCCCCATTCCTCCACTCTAAAATATGTTCCTGACTTAATTGTGACACACCAGTCGTTGTTTGTCTGGGCTACGTAGTTTTGAACCCCACCCCAGTTACTTTTATTCATTCGATATACTAGAATTGTGCTACTGGTTTTCACTCAGGAATGTTATTTTTTAAAAAATTGTAACAATCTACTAACTAATATGTTTTTAAACAATTCCTTGTTCTTCATTTTATCTCCTGTGGCACCCCAGTGCCCTCCCTCTGGGCCCCCCACTCCATTCAAACTAGGCAGAAGCCATCATTGCCTCAGAAAAGGGATGTTGAAAAGAAATTAGGGAGAAGTAACAGTAAATTGTAAATGTTTGAATTTCAGAATAGATTTCTGAAACTTACAGCAGAGATAATACTTTGAGAAAATAGGGTTTTAAGTCTCAAAAGTCAGGATTTTTTTTTTTTTTTTTTTGAGACAGAGTCTCACTCTGTTGCCCGGGCTAGAGTGAGTGCCGTGGCATCAGTTTAGCTCACAGCAACCTCAAACTTCTGGGCTCAAGCAATCCTTCTGCCTCAGCCTCCCAAGTAGCTGGGACTACAGGCATGCGCCACCATGCCCGGCTCATTTTTTCTATATATATCTTTAGTTGGCCAATTAATTTTTTTCTTTCTAATTATAGTAGAGACGGAGTCTCACTCTTGCTCAGGCTGGTTTCGAACTCCTGACCTTGAGCGATCCGCCCGCCTCAGCCTCCCAGAGTGCTAGGATTATAGGCGTGAGCCACCGCGCCCGGCTAAAAGTCAGGATTTTGAGGCCAAAAAATCCATAACTCTGAAGAACTAGGATATGAACTTTGTTGCATAAATAATACATTTGGAAGAATCCTTGTTAGAAGGGAGATTTGGGAATACCTGAATAAATGGAGAATGCTCTGAGTTGACTGAGTTTACCCTCAATTGACTAAGATTACTTTTTTGCCACCAGCTGAAATGGGATCCAGGGCTCAAGACATAAATTAAGTTTGAATATAAAGACATACAGAAAATTACATTATTTATATATTTGAATTTGTAAGCTAAGGTTTGTACCCTTACACGTCCTTATGAAACATGCTTTGCCCTTATGGGGAGATATTGAGGCTCTTGTTGCTATATTACAGTGTCCTCTTTGTGCAGCTCTATAGGAAAAAATTTGAGGGTCTCAGTATTGGGAGAGCTTTTCTTCCTCTGAGTAGCTGTTTATTTTTAGTCTGGGGAAACTGCAGCTCATGAATCTGATTAAGTGTCTCTGTTAACTGGCTGCAAGAAACCATCGTCAACTCTGAACACTATCTTTTGCTTGTGTGTAGAACCTCGTGGGATGCATCTCATCTATTTACCTCATCCTGGTGACTAGTCTCCGCACCTTGTTTTCCTTTTGCCCTTATCTCTTTACTTACTCTCAGTCTGGCTGGACTCGCTGGGAAGTGGACTCTGAGGCAGAGTTTAATGAGCAGGATGCTTATAAAGGAGTGCCCAGGGGATCAACACCTGTGGAAGGGAGTGGAGAGGAATCAGGATTGGGGAGGGGGAGAAATCGAACTTCAGTGCAGCTCCAACCATACTCTCAGTGGACCACAAGGGGAGCTCTCACAGCTAGAATCATCCCTCCGAGGTGTTCCAAGTTGAGCCTGAATGGCCAGGTCTTTATACTTCCCTACCACCATTCATTAGATGTATGGGTGCTGCCCCAGGAAGAGGCGAGAGGAAGAGACCTTGGCCAGGTAGTGCTCTGCAGCTGGTCAATCCTTGAAGGGGGTGATACTTAAGGCTGTCTGCCTGCAGCAGTCCCAGCAGCCTGGGCATCAATTCTTTCATTGAAGGGGCCTTGGTGATGCATCAGTGCCCACCAAACTTATTCTAAAAATCTAGTATATATTTCTCAAATCCTACCCTTGTGAGAATAGTGTAAAAAAAAGATTAAAAATCATAAGTCATTTTTGGAGCAAGAACACAAATAAAATAAGCAATTAAAAATAAGTGGCCCTTGTTCTCTCCCTTGCCCATTTGTGTTGTCTTATCTTAAATTTGATCCTGAGTCTTGGCACATGTGATATCTCTTCTTTGATCATAAAAGTGTGAAAGGAGAGGTCTAAAATAGAAGAAAATTCAACTTCTTCTTCAAGATCCGGGATCTTATCATCTCTTCAGTGGAAGCTTAGCTGACCCCTCATGGGCAGAGCTGGGTGCCCCCTCCCCGTCTCCACTGTGCCCCGACATCACAGTGTCGTGATCTCTTTGCGCATCGATTCTCTCACAGACAGGACTCCCCCTCAAACCTGGCCCCCTTTGAATGCTCTCTTCACTGGGAATGGTGCTGCCACCAATCCACTGGTGCTAGAATTCTGGGGGCAGGTTCCCACCAAATACAAAGTCCTGCAATTTGTATTTCTAAAATATCGCTCTAACCCCCCATTTTTTCCCCTTCCCAGTGCCACTACCTTCTTTCAAGCTCTCATTATAGTTCTTTTCTGGACTATTGTGATAGCTGTCTACCTTTCTCGCAGTTTCTATTCTTGCTTCCCCAACAATCCTTTCTCTACGTAGCAGTTAGAGTAATCTTATAAAAATGCAGACCTGATCATATCATCCCTGCTTTACACCTGCCCATGGCTCTTCCCCAGGGCCCACATGACTTGCCCACCTCTCGGCCTCACCACCTTCATACTGGCCTGTTTAGGTTCCTCCAATGTGCTGCGTGGCTTTTTTCCCCAGCGTCTTCTCTCATTCTGTTCTCCTTCTGGTCTACTTTTCCTCCACCTCCCTCCTAGACTAATAGCTCCTGCTCCTCCTCTCAATCTCAGTCTTTTTCTCCAAAAAGCCATCTTAACTTCCTATCATGATCTATCAGCTGTGCTTCTTTATATCATAGGTCATATTGCAATGTCATAATTAAGAAAAGACTTTAACATCTTTCTCTTCCACTAGGGTATGTATTTCACACAGTCTGGGACATTTCGATCACCTCAGCGTTCCTAGTGACCAGCACAGGTCCTGCACATAGGAGGTGCTTTATGCATTGATTTACTCACTAAATAAAATGTACTTGTTGTCTTGGTCTGTTTAGGTTGCTACAACAAAATACCTTAGACTGGGTAACTCATAAACATCAGAAATTTATTTCTCACAGTTCTGGAGGCTGAGAAGTCCAACATCAAGGCATCTTGTAAAGGCCTATTCCGTATACCTGGCACCTTCTATCTGTGTCTTTACATAGGGGAAGGGCAAACAAGCTCCTCTGGGCCTCTTTTATAAGGGCACTAATCCTATTCATGAGGGCAGAGCCCTCGTTGTCTAATCACCTCCCAAAGGCCCCACCTCTTAACATCACAACGTTGAGGATTAGGTTTTAACATATGAATTTAGAGGTGTGGGGGACACAAATATTCAGACCATAGCATTTATTTACTGAGTTTCTTAAAGGCATAGACAACTTATTAGTCACCTATCTTTGAGTCCCCATGCCCTAGCATGGTATCTGGCATATGTTGGGTGCTCAATAAGTATTTTTTTCTTCAGAGAAAGCTGCGTTGCCCAGGCTGAAGTGTTGGGACTATTCACAGGCATGATTGCAGCACACTACAGTCTCAAACTCCTGAGATCAGGCAATCCTCCTGCCTCAGCCTTCAGAGTAGCTGGGACTACAGGTGCACATCACCACATCTGGCTAATAAGTGTTTGTTGAATGAATGCCTGAATCAAACTATGTGAGAGGTTGTCTTTGGTAAGAGGGAGCAGACATTACGTATGGCTGCAGGAGAGAGCAGGTTTCTAAAGGTTAGAAATTATGGAAAGGCAGAATTAAAAAAAAAATTATAAGTGATGGGTATCCTGATTTGAACCATATTTGAATACCTCTATTGAATGTTTTTGAGTTTTGAATGATTATGAACAATTTTTACTATTTTTTATTTATTTTTTTCTGAATTTTCTACAATAAATGTTCTCATAATCAGAAAAAAATTTATTTTAAAAAGATAAGAACTGATGATAAAGTAATGGGCTCTTTGTCCCTACACGCATTTGAGCAGCTGGGAATGACACCTGCCAATAATGACAAGGGAGAAGCTTCTCCACGGGAAGGGGAGGTTGAGTCCGGCAAGCCTGTGATACTGTTAACTGAGTGATAAATGCTGAATCTCCTTTCTTAGGAGAATTTGGCCTAGTTTACTTGGCTGCCTCACATTCTGCCAGTGGCTTTGTTACATTGGAACCTCACTGTGACAGAGGAATTTAATTTGTATTCACCTGAGGATAATAGAACAGCAGGATTTCAGGAGATAATAATATTATAGTGATGCCAAAAACGTGAATATATAGGTATGAGGTGTTTGTGTAGACAAGCATAGACATCCCTCTATGGAATATTTGAGTGAGTCTTGATTAAAATGTTTTCAAATCAGCACTTAAGGCACATATACCCTCAGTTTTATGGTTAATTTTCCAAGATAGACATTCCCAAAATGTGGTTTTGGCTAAATCAAAAAGATGGACCATATTCTGACTTTTGTGTTTATGAGCTAGTTTGGCAAATGAAATCATTGTTTTTCTCTCTCAAGAGAAAAAAACGTTTAGACCATTTCTTGCATAATATAATAGCTCTGAATTAAGAGAAAACAGAATATCCCCAAAGCAAATCTGGTATGTAGAAGTGAATCTCTGTTAAAAGCAGTGGGACACACATAATGTTTCTTCTGATTATATAAAATCCCAGTTGAAAGTGAGAAAGAGGGAGGGAGGTGGAGAGAGAGAGATTGGAAATATCGATGTAAGATAAGATAATGAAGTAATAAGATTGATTTCTACAAAGCATATGTGAAAACAATTGTTTTGTTATCACAACACCTGTTTGAAAGTATATGTGTTCATACATGTTTATGGATTTATACTACGGATGTTATATTAATATTAACATGAGTGGACTGACAGTTAAAAAATAAAAAAAGGCAAAAATAATTCTAAGAGAATTCAAAAAAGGGAAAATTAGAATTTACTATTATTAGCAACTTTTGCCTTTAATTTCCAATGTGGTCTCATGGAGTGCACTGTTAATCTAGGAACAAATGAGTCTGCCATTTGTTTGAGTCCTTTGCCTTTTTCCATTATTTAAGTACTTTATAACTCCTCCAGATTCTCAGTACCAAAGTGAATTCTAATACTTTTATTGATTGAAAGATAGAGGAAATGCATTTGTTTCTATTCAGTGTAAGCTTTCAAAAGGTTTGTCTATGAAGACATAAAGGAGCTACGTAAACATAATGTGTCTGGTTATCCTTTTGTAGAAAAATGTACAAGAAAGTTCCAGGATTTCCCATCCCCTCATACTTCCCATACTCCCAAAAAGGTTTTCTTTGAAACAGACAAATTCAATATGTCCTGGGATTGGAGGGGAGAAGGAATGAAAAGAATGTCAATATGGAATATGCTCTGCTAAGGCTGCAGTTCTCATGGCAGGACCCAGGAGCTAAACTTATCACCAGAGCCGGCTGCCTGTTGTGCCAAGCACATGGCTGTAGACCTGGCACAACCTCGTAACAGAAGGACGTCTATGAGAGGTAGAAATCTGCCTCATCGAAACACAAGTAACAGAACCCTCCTCACCTGGGCAAGTGCCTGCAAAACCCAGCCATGGGGATTGCCCTGCTCCTCTGAAGTTCGTGCAGCCCCCCACCCAGTCTGCCCATTCTGCTCTAGGCCTCCCTCTGCTCTTCCTTGCTTCTCCCACTTCCAACCTGGCTCCAGACCTTGCTTCCCTACTCTTGTCTTTGTTTTGATTGACTTTGAACGTCTTTTCTGGAAATGCTCCTCCCACTTGATCTGGAATTCCTCCTCAGACATCATCCTAATTTTATCTCTGGGCTCCCCAGTCTATGACAGTGGGTAAAAGACACACCACACACGCCCCCTGTCTTCCTCTCTGCCATCTCGGGGCCATTCCCTACCCGGCTTCCCTGCCAGGGAAGGGGACTTGGGTAAAGGAGAGCACAGGAAGTAGGGCTACAGAGGCACCAGAAACACGGCTTGTATGTGGACATTAGCCATCCTCAGCCCTGTCGAAAATAGGGCAAACACCTACAAGAACGGCTGATGTCCTACCTTTGAGGATGGATGCACTGGGGGCATTTTAATCATTATCCTTTACAATTTCTTCCATTTGCAATATGCCTTATTGTTCACAAAAACTTTAACATACCGTTTTGATTACTGTGAAACAAACCTTTGTGAATTGTTAATACTTACTTTTACTCACTGGTTTACATTTTGTTCTCCCATATTTTAACATCTCTGAAATTGGTAGGTGCTTTATAATCAGCAGTGTTTTACAATCGCTGTCCACGAGGAATGACTGTGGCTGGTGTCTGTAATTGCCTATTGATGTGTGAACTTGGTCTTTCTTTGTGTTGTCACATCAGTTGATTTATGTGGATGGTCGACACTACATGTTATGTGTGTTAATTGCTCTTTATGTCTTAAATAAATTACAATAAGATTTAACTTTGAAACAAGATGTTATCATGTACACAGAAAAGCACAGAAGCAGAGGAGTGGAATGAAATGTGACGTTAATGAACCAAGGAGCCATCATTGGAGAAGTGACCATGATTCCATATGATCTTGGAAAGCAGCCACCAAATGTTTTGCCTAAGAAAGAAAGACGTCAACACGTAGATAAAGCCATGTTTCATTTTCTTGTTGAAGTGGATACAAAAGAATCACCTCTCCACACACAGAGCCATATACCTAAACTAAAGTTAGGAGAAACTGCCAAATCCCTCAGAATAGAAAAAAGACATTTTGAAGTGACAAAACCAATCATAGAACTATCATTAACACATTGCATCATGGTTTCCTTGGAGGATTTTTTCCTTACTTAATGGTACACGAAAACTGAATTGTCTTTTTCAAGCATCTGTTAAGTTAAAGCTTCTCTGCTGGATGCTTTTGCGTGACATGTATACCTCACACCAACTCTGCTCTGTAGCCATTATTATCCCCAATCTAGGCATGAAAGATGAGTAACATGCACAGGTCAATAATCTAGTTTCGGTAGAGCAAGGGCTTGAATCCTCACACGTCTGTGCCCAGAGCCTGTGCCATTTTCCCTAGACTCTTCTGCCTCCATAGACGTCTTTCTGATTTTCCAATCCCTTTGTCTTTCGGGAGAATCTTTGGGGAGGAATGGTCCCAAGGGGTCTACACACTGGCATTATTCTGAAACAAGATGATATCTTTTATTTTTATTGTTTTTTCATCTAAATACTTAGATCTTGGGGACTGGAAATCCTTACTAGGTCATTTAAGCTGTTATATTTATTTCTCTGCAATGAACCTTGAATTCAGCTCACATATTCTCTCACCTCATTGCACAGTTGTTTCCTAAAGTGAGTAATGCTTCCTTAGCCACACAATCTTTCTTTATGCCTGAGAATATGTCAGTACCACAATAGGACTGTGTGTGCCTATGGAAAGTAGGTGAATTGAATAAACGCGCTTGGCATGACCAGCCAAGGAACAAAACTCAGTATGAGAAAAGTATTGAACATTTATTTTTACCAAACTCCAGGTTCTCAAGAAGTAACCAGATGAGATTTTCATACATAAACATTTATGCTTCCAAGGCTATCTGGGAGGGGAAAAATGAAAACCACTTGGATTTCTGTCCATGATTATAATTTAATCCATGCCAACATTTTTAAAGGTTTAAGCATGTTTAGAAAAGTGGTTTCTTCTTAGATGGGGATCAGGAATGGCAGCTCTCTTGGGAAAGGCCAGTCTGTGGTAAACCAGCCGGCACCAGGGGTGTAAATGCCAGAAATGTACACGGGAAGCCCATGACTCTGAAATTACCAGTGTGATTCTGAACCCAGGAGAATTTACTTGCATTTGGAATTACTGCATCATGGAATGAAACTGGAAAGATCATTATTCATACTTCATACATTTACTTCTTTTTAGATCATGTTCAAAGACACTGAGAGTTGTGTTCTAAACTAGAGCCATCCAATCAATTTAATCACAAAGACTTTGAAGCAAGTAGTAAAAATAATTTTTTTCTACAAGTTGAGCTGGTAGGGCCATTCTCTTCTTTCTTAGGCCAAACATTTAGTGAAAAAATAATCGGTATGTAGCTGTTGTTTTACCACAAGCTCTGAGCTATGAAAGGTTTGAACACATTGTTGGTATTCAAATTGTTAATAACTAAAGCAATGTCACCTAATACTTTGTGACTATTTGTTACCAGTTTTTCCTGATTGATTAAAACAACTAGAGTTATTCACCGACTCTTAAGAATGGGCTGGTAGATTTTAAAACAATATTTAGAGAATCATTTACAATATACCTATTCTCACCCTTTTCCTGCCCAACTTCACAGGAAGAAATATCCCTCTAGTCCAAGTTGAGTCTCCTATGTGTGCTCTGAATGTATACATCAAAATTAAATATACCATCTGCCTCATGTCTCAACCTGCTGCTTCTGAATTTTCTCTCTCAGTGAATACCACCATCATCCCCCAAGTTTCCCAAGCAAACACCCAGCAGAGACTCTTTCCTTTCCATTCCTATTCTCCAGCTCCATCCAATCCACCAGCTTCCTGTCCATTTTGCTAATTCAATATTTTTCCTGCCTATTTCTCTCTATTTTCTCTGTTACTACATCAGTCTAGGTCCTCACCACCTTAGGAGAGCCTCACAAATGGTCTCCCTGCTATGATTTTTGATATTCCTACAATCCACTTTCTATACCATGATCAAGATTATCTTTCTGAATGAGCCAATCTGCTTAAAACCTTTTAATGGTGCTTCACCATCTTAAGGAAAAAGTTTAAGATCCTGGGCATGGAGCCAAGCCCTGCATGCTATCGACCCACAGAGCTTTTCAGCATCACTCTGTACTCTTCCTCGCAGGCCCCTCACTTTTCAACCCTAGGAAGAACTTGCCATTTTGCAAATGGACCATGTTCCCTCTCCCTCCTTTGCATTTGCGAGGTGGTTCTCTCTACTGACCATTTGCTCCTTGTTCGTCCACAGCATTCCTGCTAGTTCTTTGAGACTTGCTCATTCTCCAGTACCTCCGGGCAGCAGTGAGGGAGCCTGCTCTGAGTTTGAAGTCACTCAATGCTGCCTTCTCCAGTGTTTCCACAGGATTCTGTGCATACCTTCAGCAAGGCATTTACCACACAGCATTTGCATTTTTGTTGTATGTGTCTGTCTCTCCCACTACACTTGAAACTCCTGGAAGAGAGAAACTGTGTCTATTATCTTTCTATTTCCAGGCCAAGCCTGGTACGTGTTACTTAGTATGCACTCAGTAAATCGGTGCTGAATAAAGGAGTTTCAATCCTTTTCTATCACTTCTGGAAACCTTACTCAAGCAAAGTTATTTTTTCTTTTTCTGCATTTTTAACTCCATCTTTCCCTTAAGTCTCTTTCATTCTAAAAACAAAAAAAGAAAACACTTTCTTCATCTTAATCCCATTTTGTTGTAAGGATAGTCCAGTTATTGCTTTAAACTCTTAACCCCACTTCAGCCCACTGAGATCTTAACTCCATCACTCCAATGAAATCATTCTTATCAATTGATAAGAATTGCTTCCTAATTGTGAAAGTCAGGCTTTATCTTAAGAGATTACTCTTCAGGATTTGAAATTGTTGACCTCTCCTTTTTTTCATGAAAAATCTTTATTAATTTGGCTTTTGTGACACCATTTCTCTGGTCTACACCGTCTCTGAACACTAATCAGCTAACCCAGCCTGCCTTTACTAAAATGCTGATGTCCCAAAGAGCCCTTATTAATTCTTTTTTCTTCCTATTCTCCCTGAGTAATTTTTTTTTTTTTTTGAGACAGAGTCTTACTCTGTTGCCTGGGCCAGAGTGCCACATAGTCAGCCTAGCTCACAGCAACCTCAAACTCCTGGGCACAAGGGATCCTCCTGCCTCAGCCTCCTGGGCAACTGGGACTACAGGCACGCATCACCATGCCCAGCTAATTTTTTCTATTTTTAGTAGAGATGGGGTCTCACTATTGCTCACACTGGTCTCAAACTTCTGAGCTCAAACGATCCTCCAGCCTCGGTCTCCCAGAGTGCTAGGATTACAGGTGTGAGCCACTGCACCCGTCCTCTCCCTGAGTAATTTCATATAATTTTGTATCCCTGGTGACTACTAATATAACCAATGAACTGAAATTTTGACCTCCAGGACTCTATTTCCAATGTGTAATAACTTTTGTAACTTGTAATACCCTCAAACTTTACATGTTAAAATTGAATTAAGTTTACTTTTTCAAACATGGCCCCTTTTATATTTCCTGTCCTAGTAAATTAGCAGTAGAGTCAGGGTGTTAATAACTTACAATATTTCTCCAGGTTTCTATACTGTACTACACAATAAATGTCAAGAAAAAATTCTTCTCTAGATGTATTCCAAATTAAATTTTGATTTAGACATTGCTGTATCACAAATTACCACAAATTTAGCAGTTAAAAACAGCTTACATTTATTTTTCTCAAAGTTTTTGTGGATCAGGAGTCCAAGCATGGTTTAGCTGAGTTCTCTGCTCAGAGCTTCACAAAGCTATAATCACGATGTTGGCTGGGGCTGGGCTCTTGTCTGAGGCTCAGAGTCTTCTTTTGTGATCACATGATCATTAATAAAATTCATTTCCCTGCAGCTGTAGAACTTGCAGCAGCTTGCTTATTCAAGGCCAGTAGAAGAGAGCGTCTGTGACTTGCTCACCAACTTTTAAAGGACTCATCTGATTAGGTCAGGCCCACCCAGGATATCTCTTCAATTTACTCAAAGTCAGCTGATCAGGGACCTTAAGTAAATCTGCAAAATCTTTTCACCTTGGCTGTATAATGCAATGTAATTATGGGAGAGACGATCTCATTGTCTTTGTCATATTCTATTAGTTAGAAGCTAGTTACAGGCCCCCACCCACACTCAACAGGGAGAGGATTATACCAGGGCATGGGTCAGTGGGAATCATTCTAGAATTCTGTGTATCATAGCTTAGTTAAAAAATATATATATGGGTAATAGAAAAAAACCAATAAATGTTTGTAATTTGGAAGTATTAAAAAGTTGAATACACAGAAGGAAATTATAGGACTTTAATTTAAAATCTTAAAGTTTAATGGAGATGGC
Organism: Lepilemur ruficaudatus; assembly: GCA_963574885.1. Classification (NCBI taxonomy): domain Eukaryota; kingdom Metazoa; phylum Chordata; class Mammalia; order Primates; family Lepilemuridae; genus Lepilemur; species Lepilemur ruficaudatus. Next base: position 24,990 of record CAUYRT010078320.1, read on the forward strand.
ACATATTTTGGAGAGAGAGAAAATGGTTTTCTATGCTTATTCTGTCTTACAGTTACTGCTTTGGGCAGTAGATACATCCAAATATCTAAACTTTAGATTATATTATATGAACCTAAAGAGAATAATTAAACAAATAATTCTGAAAGATAGACATTTATAGTAATTACATAAGTGGCTTAATTTGAGGACCATTTTACCACATGTTAGACTCATTTCAATTAAGCGAGGATAAAGCAATTATTAGTAAGTTATATGGTTTTTCTCAGTGTACATTAATTCAACTTTTCTTATAGGTTTTTTTTCTTTTTTTCTTTAATATCCTTGACAGACTGGTTTTCATCAGAGGTGCCAATCTTTCCTCAGGATAGTTCAGGCATCTTTCAAAGTTGTTTTCTTACAATTTTAAATGACATATCTACACAAGTATCTTTATCAGTGACTTTTCCCTTCCTGGCCCACACCATTTGAGGGCATTCTTGGTAGCTCCTTTCCCTTGTGTGTATCAGACAGATATTCTGGAATTAAAACAAAAGCTGTTAGGGTATGAAATTTACTAAGAATCCTGCCATTTTAGACACTTCTTCTTAGGAACAACTATTCCATTGGTATTTCGTAAAAAACAACATGCTTGGTGAATTTATCTTGTTTTCTTGACACTGGCAAAGATAATGCGATGCCTGTGGTGTACACTTGTGTGAGGATGGCTTGTAAACCCCTAGAGATATGTGGTTACTTCTCTACTTTCCCTCTCTTTTGCTTGGGCAACCGCCACATTGATGCACTGGAGCCATTCTTCTGCATTCTTCTCGTCCTTGGCCTTGAAAACATAGGTTTTATTGTCTGTGAAGATTTCGAAAGCCCGGGGGAGAGAGCGGTCCCTGCGTTTCTTGGCCACAGCTTTCACACTCTGTACTTTGCTGAGTTCTATTGGGGAGTCATCCGGATCGTCTTTCTGAAATGCATGGGAAGGAAAGAACATGAGCTGGCTCTTACTGTAGGCAAGGGTCTCTGACTACTGGAGGATTTTCCAAGAGAACCAGAATCGTTTTGCTTTCTATGGCTCGAGATCTTTGTTCTTTTGGGCACTAAGGCCTCAAAGAGTCATTAGAATAATGGAAGGAGTAAGCAATTGAGCCTTTGTTATAGCATTGCAACTTGGCGTAAGACAGCCAATTTATAGAATATTATCATAAAGTGGGATTTGGGGAAAATGCTTAATTCACAGTTCTTAATTTTCTGTCATTTTCTATTGGTATTAACACTATTAATAGAGCAAAACGCAGCAGTACAATTTGTAATACTATTAACTCGGAATTTCAGATAGTTTGGGAGGCATGAAATTCAATTTTCATTTGTGCTGCTCTAAGAAAGATTTGTCAAACCCTTAATTGAATGAACAAAGTTCCAGTATTTGAGTAGAGATAACACTGTTTCTGAAACTCTAGGTAGCTTTGGAACAAGCTTTGCCTACAAACACTAAGTGAAGGAATGTTTAATAATGTTATATTTGCCTTTTATCAAAGCAGAGGCTTAAGGATCTCTACAACACCAGCATCATCACACTAGGCTAGTGTGAATAGTTTTTTTTTTTTTAATTTTAATGTCTAGCTCTGACTTTATAGCATGAATAGTTTTAAGGGATCAGATACTGCTTTAAAGCAATTTTAGGTCTTTAATCTGCCTGAATACATTTTTTCTTCTTTTTCTCTTTGCCCGCTTCATTTTTCCTTCTCGTATATATGTTATGCATATGATATATATGTTATATATGATATATTTTACATATATCATATATATGATATATATATATATAGATATCTTTTAGACAGGGTCTTGCTCTGTCACCCAGGCTGGAGTGCAGTGGTATCATCATAGCTCACTGCAACCTCCAGCTTTTCGGCTTAAGTGATCATCCTGCCGCAGTCTCCTGAGTAGCTGGGACTACAGGTGTGCACCATCATGCCTAGCTAATTTTTCTATTTTTTGTAGAGACAGGGTCTCACTATGTTGCTCAGGCTGGTTTCAAATTTCTGAACTCAAGTAATCTTCCTGCCTCAGCCTTCCAAAATGCTAGGATTACAGGCACGAGCCATCATGCCTGGCCTTTTTTTTTTTTTTTTTTTAAGCAAAGAGTTTATTGGGGCTGAGTTTGCAGCCCAGGAGAGTAGATTCAAGTTGCCCTGAATATATGTCCCCCCCAAATACATTTTATGTACTGGAAAATGTACCTCTGGTCGAGAATCTTGCCAATTCTCCTTTCTCACCTCTTCTCTTATAATAATCACCCTTCTTTGACTTTGCAATGTAAAGGCACTCTCCTGACCCACCCCATGCTTTCTATGGTATATTGTCCAACATGGAAAAATCTCAGGAGCACCGAACAAAAAAGCAATTCAAAATATTGATGTCCGGAAAGTATCCACCAACTAAGGCAACATAGTCACTCCCCATCTATTTCATTAAGAGATGCATTTCCAATAACATTTCCATTTTTTAATGTTTAACAAATATTTATTAAATTTGGTATTATACTTGTGGATTTTCTTGAATGATTTTTTTGACTTTTCAAAAATAAAACTCAATCAGAAACAAATATTAACATTTAGAGACTGGTGGTCACAAGAAATTAAAACAATTAAATTTTAATATACATACTTAGTTTTATTGTAGTAAAAAATGGTAGGGAAATCAAGATAAAATGATGTGGGAGAAGTAGAACTGAAATATGATTTCAAAGAAAAAGAAATGGTATAAACATTATTATTAAAGAAGAGCTAATTTATGTATTTTTTTAAAAGGGATGGTTTCAGGTATCAAAGTGCTATGGTATTTTATTCCAATGGTTACATTTAAATAAGAGATGCGATCTTTTTATTTGAAAGTGTCAATATTTACAATTCAATGGAAATTACAGTTTGTGTAACTGTGTATTCTTTAAAATAATTCATTTTTATTCTATTTAAACTTTTTTTTTAATCTATGGTCAACTTGCATCTAGATGTGTAACTGTTTAAACATGATAAAAAAGTGTTGATGAAACTTAAAATGCTACAAGGTCTTGCATAGATGTTTCAAAATTCTTTCAGGGGATTTACAGGATAGCATTTGAAGACATGTACACAGGCAATACTTTATTAGCCTAAGTTGGGTTATAGGATCTGACAGTAATAAAATAGTATTTCTTTGCATAAGTCTATAGTACAGAAATTGATACATGGAGGAACTAATCAAAAAAATAAAAAGTTACCTTCCTGGTGTTCAGTTGAGGGGAAAAAGCAAGAAAGAAAATAAAAAGTTACTATAGTAATTTAAAGAGGGACAATGAATCAACTAAGATAAGAATAGAAAGAAAGTCAAAGGACACTGTTTCTTAGCTAGTTGGTGGGGACCAAGATCTTAAGAATGCAAAAGTAAAAAATTGCACTATAATCTTTCAACCTCAGCTCTCATTTTAAAATGCACATTTCTTTTATTTGAAAGAAAGGGCCTTTTACGATGTGGCTGAAGCTTCAGCAGGATGGCTGACCACTGGTAGTTATTGTGTCCCTGGAGATTGGAGGCATTTTACTGTGGCCCCATGCTATATTAAATTATTTCTCACTATTCCAGCCACATGTTCTGCTAGATTTCTGGAATGTCAAACCATTATTTCTTCATAAAGATGTCAAACAAGTTAGCTAATTATAAAATAGCTTATTCTTTAGACTTCATTAAAAAGCCCTGAATCAAGAAGTATAAAGGTCATTATTTGAGTTCAGGAAAAATTTATTCCTGTGGTCTAAGCTCTGTTTTATTTTAAGAGAATCTGAAAAATCACTACATCTTTACTTCCATTCCTGATTTCTTGAATAAAAATAGGAAACTGATATGGTCATTTTAAATACTTCAAAAATGTTTCAGTGTGAACCTATGCTTAAAAAATATTGTTTCTTTAAACCTCTAATAACTGTCTAAATTGAACATACTATTATATTTCTCTTTAAAAAGATCTTCAGCCATGGAAGAATCCATCTGTGTGTGTCATAATACACCTAGATGAAGAAAGTAACATGAGATCAAAGTAGGTGTCACAAAAATATTCTTTTTATTTGAAAAGTTAACAGGAAGTCATTAATTAAAAGAGTACTGGTTGGAATTTGTCATAATTCAGTTACATCATTCTTGATTCCAGTTGAATAAAGTGTTCAAATAAGTTTGATAATGAAGACTGTAAAGATATAGTGCATATATCTAGGATGAATTGCCATTTTTGACTAATTCAACTCCTTTCATTCATTAATTCAGACACAGTTTGGTGTATGTGATGGTTAAACTTATAATGTGTCAACTTGATTGGACTAAGGGATACCCAGATAGCTGGCAAAACATTATTTCCGGGTGTGTCTGTGAGGGTGCTTCTGGAAGAGGTCAGCGTTTGAATCAGCAGACTGAGTAAAGAAGATCCACCCTCACCAGTATGGATGGGCATCATCCAATCCACTGTGGATTTCAATAGAACAAAAAGTGGGGGAAAGGTGAACTAACTCTTCTTGAGTGGAGACATTTGTTTTCTCCTGCCCTTGGACATCAGAGCTTCTGGTTCTTGGGCCTCCAGACTCTGGGACTTATACCAGCATCTCCCTCTCTGCTCCAGGGGGTTCTCAGGCATTTGGCCTTGGACTGAGAATTACACTATTGATTCTCCTGATTTTCAGGCCTTAGGACACAGACTGAATTACAACAGTTTTCCTCGTTCTCCAGTTTGCTGACAGCATATTGTGGAACTTCTCAGCCTCCATAATTTCAAGAGTCATTTCCCATAGTAAATTTCTAATATAACCATATTCATCCTATTGGTTCTGTTTCTATCAAGAGCCATGACTAATACAGCTTACCACTGGCTCTGTATTTTAAGTATACATGGGGAGCAGCAGAGTATGCTATTTTGGAGGTTTCCTACTGAAAATTCAGAATACAGGTAACTACAGAGCATTTTATTCAGACTGAAAATTATATTAAATGAATACTTATTAATTCTATTAGAATTATATCCTATTTATTAACTGAATATTAAATGAATAAAAGATAGTAATATTTTTCCCTGATCATAATTGAACTTCGTTGACTATAAAAGGTACTTAAAATAAATCAGCCTTCATTCCTCCCTTCCTGTCTACTGTCCCTCTTCCTTGGACCCCTACCTCCAAATATAACATGTAGTTATAAATGAAAATCAGAGTTAATATTGTAAGCCATACATTTATATAGGTGGCCCCCCAGGAAACAAAAGGCACGGTGTTTGAGTCCAGACCACCACGTAGTCCCTCTGTAGTTCATCTTCTAAAACTTAAGTCAACTAAAACAAGCTTCCATAATAAACTGAAGAGAGAGAGCGAACCAACTAACATGGGAATGAACAGACAAGACAAAGGGAAACATGCGATAAAACGATGCTGTAATATTGTAAAATGGAGAAGGAAAACATTATCAGGGTTTTAATCAAGACAACATGCCTAGCTGGTTAGTGGAGATCAAAAACTTAAAAATGCAAGTGTAAAAGATGACAGAGGAACTTACAGACTTTCCTTTTTGAAACAGAAGTTGATTTCCAGCCAGTGTAAAATAACGAGTTTTCCACCTTTTGATGAACTTCCATCTGACTTGTTTCTCTTTAAGTTTTCCTTCTATGAGAGGCTGGCCATCCTGATTTACAACTGTGGAAGGTAACAGAATGATCAAGTCATTTATTTTCCATTATTTATTTGGCAAGTGATCAAAAGTCAGAATTTCACAGTGAACTAGAACCCACTAAGAATATCTGGAAAGTGAGCTCATAAGTTATGACTTTGGTTAACGTTTTCTCCTTTGTCCCTGAAAATACGCACAATTCAGATATGATAATGAAAAAGTGTTGAAAAACTTCATCGAAATTTTCAAAAGGAATTAGTTCACAAAAAGAGGATCTGGGTAACAGTATTAAATGTTCGTCTGGATATCCAGCTTTCTGTGCTTCTTGGCTTCTTTGTTTCATGGTATTCTGTTCCTTAGGTTGGAATGACCAAATCAATTTAGAACAGTTTGAAATTTTGGCATAAAATATCTAGTATGCCATAACCTTCATTTTGATTTTGCCAGTAACTAGGTAATAAAAAACAAATTTCCATGCTTTATGACACATGAACTACTAGAAATATAGCTTTATAATCATAACCCAAATAAATACATTTAGCTTTTGGCAGCAAAAGTCAATGCAGCACTTCAAAAAGCATGTTTCCTAAAGCCATAACATTAAGCTTCAAAGGCAAACTTACCCAACTCTTTTGTATTAATACATGCTACTTAACTCTCTGGAACACACAATTTCTCTTTTCTTATTCTTATCATCACCTAGTCAACAACTGATCATTTCATATTTCGACTAAAATGTGCTTCTTTTGGGAAACTTTCCCCAAACCCAGACAAGAGTGGCTTCCCTCCTAAATGTTCTCATAGCACATTGTTTATTTCTTTTGTATCAGGCATTATCATTTGTAGATAGGTATTGGTGTTTATCTGATGAATATCTTTCTTTCTCATCCAGCTGGAAGGTCCAAAAGGGTAAGGTCTTTGGTTTGTTCACTGTTGAATCACCAAGAATCTAACATAGTGCCTAGTAAATAGTAGGAAGTCTATAAATATTTTCTGAATGAATGGATTAATTTTACATTGAAGTAGAGTGTGTATGATTACACGTAATCATAGAATTGGACGATCCATTACAATGTCAGAAGTTTAAATGTTGAACTGAAAATTTTCATTTTTCTTACCAACTACAAAAGATTCATTACTCAAATTCATATGAAAGCATCTTATTTCAGCAGTAAGAGACAATGGGAAGCTCACTTTGGAATAGGACAATATTTACTTATTTATATACATTTGTGTCCAATTTTCATAGCACCTTGAAAGTAATGAAATTTGCTCCATCACTTTGGAAAAAATGTGGACAGTTCCCGTTTGACTATATGAACACATCTGGTTTTCCTATGCTATGATTTCTTTCTTTTTCTTTTTCTTTTCTTTTTTTTACTTTTACAGACAGAGTCTTGTTCTGTCACTCAGGCTAGAATGCAGTGTGCAATCATAGCTCACTGTACCCTCAAACTCCTGGGCTCAATCAATCCTCTTGCTTCAGCCTCCTGAGTAGCTAGGACGATAGGCTCATGTCACCACACCTGACTAATTGTTTAGGTTTTTCTTTTTTTTTAGAGATAAGATCTTGCTATATTGCCCAGGCTGGTTTCAAACTCCTGGCCTCAAGAGATCCTCCCACCTTGACCTCCCAAAGTGCTGGAATTACAGATGTGAGCCACTGTACCTGGCCTCTTTTTCTTCTAATGTAGGTCAAATAACTACCTCATACAGGAGGATTTTCCACCTTGACAGAGCATTTTTAGGATAACAATAATGAAACTATAGTTTTCATGAACAAAGGCTAGTTTGGCTTTTTTAAAAAATTTTTTTCTTACTGATTTTTTTAAGCTCTAGATAGATTCTTGTTATCAGCCCTTTATTGGATGTGTAGAAGCAAAGATTTTCTCCAACTCAGTAGGCTGTCTCTTCGTCCTAATGATACAGACTGATTAACACTATGGTGCTCACATGGTAGTAATATTTTCCAGGGATGGGCGGTTGTGAGGGTAAACTCACAACTAAAGGACACAGTGAGCATTGTGGAGGGGAAGGGCATGCCTCTAATCCCCATTAGGAAGAGGCGATAATTTAAAATGTAACCAAAATGTTTGTACCCTCATAATACCTTGAAATAAAAAAATTTTTTTTGGAAAAATTGAACAGTCTCAGGATTATTCAATTAGCTATTCCATTGGCAACTACAAATTAAGGCTAAAAACTGAAAATACATATCAAATATATTGTTAGATAGTGATAAGGGCTAAGATGAAAATAGAATAGGAAGTGAGTGACTTGGCGGTTTGTGTGCATGCATTTAAGAGCTTGGACATTCAAAGTGACTTGTGATCTGAGACCTCAGTGATGAGAAGTATCTACCATCATCTGAGAAGCTCCATGGTGGCCAGTACTGTACATAGCAGAGGCCAGGGAAAGCAGGAACCATGAAGGATAAATTGAAAATCAATCTCAAGAAAATTATTTCAGTGTTCTGCTTTGCTTTACTGGGAATCATCTGATTTAGAGCATTTTTAAAGCTAATAATGTTCTTTGAAAACCTAAATTTTCCATAAATATACTGGTGGCTTCCTTTGTGCAGCCCCCACACTCTGCAGTGACCTCAGTTAGAGCACTTATGACCCTGCCTCATCCCCCTGCACTACACATTCCATGGGAGCAGGAGCAGCCTTGGCACAGCATACACCTGGGCTGGGGGCTCAGTAAATGCTTATTAACAATGTGCTCTTGAGTCATAAAAGTCTATCTGGGAGGAGGAAAAAAGTTTTAAGAGGAGATCCAAGAGGAGGGAAAAGGGGGAAAATACATAAAAACAAACAGAAACAAAAAACCCAACCCCAAAATTAGATTAAACATTTTTAAAAATACTCATTTTCTGTGTTTTCAAATGAGAAAATATTACTAATCTAATTGTAATGTTCAAGGATTTTGAATGAACTCAGAAGATTTAGGTTTGAGTCCTCCCAACCACTGTTTTCTGATCAGCAAATAGGAAATAATAACAGTCCCCTCCCACTTAAGAGGGGACTGTTTTTTTTTTTAATGCTTTAATTCTTTATTATCCTTGTGAGAGACAACATGTGATATGAAATGGGTATGTGACTTGTGCAGAATCCCCTCTAAACCTCAGAGAAACACCAGTGTTAAATCCTACACATTGACACCTCATGTAGTGATTTGCA
>CAUYRT010078321.1:0-17253 GCA_963574885.1 Lepilemur ruficaudatus
CCCAGCTACTTGGGAGGCTGAGGCAGAAGGATTGCTTGAGCCCAGGAGCTTGAGGTTGCTGTGAGCTAAGCTGACGCCACGGCACTCACTCTAGCCCGGGCAACAGAGTGAGACTCTGTCTCAAAAAAAAAAAAAAAAAAAGAGCTAGCTATAACAAGCTTGGAGCTCTGACTCTGGGGGGGAAGCGGGGGAGAAATGCAACACACATAACCTAAACATCTGTACCCCATAATATGTTGAAATAAAAAAAAAGAAAAATGTGGCTACTAGAAAAAAAAATAGCTACCTATAAAGCAAAGGTATAAAAGATGTACATGGGAATAAAACATCACATCAGGACACTGGTTACCTTGGGGACAGGAGGGAGATGAACACAAGGGACTTCACCTGTGTTGGTGAAGTTTTGTTTCTTACCCTGGGTGGTAGGTTCACAGGAGTGACTATGTTAACTTTTATGCTTTTTGTATGTTTTGATCATCTAATAGTATATTTTAATTTTAAAAATTGCTCAAGGCCTTATAGCTAGTAAATGGGGGAGCCAAGTTTAGAGCCCACACTTTATTCCCTCCCAAACATCAAGCTGGCCATGGGAGGAAAAGGCAATGGAAGGTGAATATGGATCAGGAATGTGACTCATTCCATCTCTTCTTTGTGCAGACCCTGCGAATGCAATTGTTCAGTGACAAAGAGATCTTTCTTTGTATACCAGAGGCAATGTTGGAAAATATGGTATTAAATATTAATAGTTTGAATCATGTTTTCCCATTGCCTTATACTCCTTTTTAGAACTATGTTTCTACAAAAATGTTGGTGACAAAGCCTAATAAAAGCAACAAAGGGATTCGCACATTCATTTCAAATGACTTTGTTGATGCAGAATCCTATAGCTTTGTCATCCCCCCAAAAGATCTATCAAATAGACAGTAAACCTGTGCTCTCCATTTAAAGCAGCCTTACACTAAAATACTCCACCAAGTTTATCCCTATTTTGTTGAGAGTTCTAACTTCATCTATATCAATTTAAGAACTTACAGGAATGTCTTCACTTCCTCCTTATTATATATTTATAATTTATCATAAATAATAATAATAATTTATTTATTTATATATTTTAGAGGCTTGTTGCCCAGGCTGGTCTTGAACTCGTGGGCTCAAGTGATCATCCCACCTCAGCCTCCCAAGTAGCTGGGATTACAGTCTCCTCCTTTATTTAAAAATGAATAAATATCCTTTGAGTGCCCATCGATTGCCAGGCACTCTGCTAGATGCTGGAGAAGTAACAGTGAACCAGGCAGGCCCTGCCCTGAATGAGCTTTCAGTTTCCTGGAGGAGACAGACAATTAAACAGGTACTTGTAAGGCAGTGAGGCAAGGTACTGTGACGGGGTGTACGCCAGGCCCCCTGTGGAGGAATGTGTAAGAGTGACCTAATCTTGTCACATTGGATCTGGGAGAGCTTCTGAGCTGCATGACATTTCAGCTGAATACTAAAGGATAAGTGGGAATTGTTTTCTGAGTAAGAAAGCAATTTCAGGATTTCTTCTCGGAGTATTCAGTATTCAGTAGTCCTATTGTGAAGTTTCCATTGTCAACCAAAGCGGAGGAGAAAAGTAACAAAATATTTTAAGGTCTCTCTTAATCTGTGAAAAAAGAGCTGTAGTCTGATTGAACTAGAAGGTTCTTCAGGTGCAGCTCACCGTGCTTTCTTCAGTGTGCTCAAAGCAAATGACACCTGGGTGAACTGGATTTCTAGACCCTTTATGAAACGTGCAGATACACCTCTGACCTCAGTGAGTATGTCGGGGGCAGATGCACCTGAGATGAAGCACAGTTGCCCTGATTTCACTCCATGTTTTAAAAAGCCCTCTCCACCTGGTTACGCAGCTTCTCTGCACACACAGGATTGCAGCAGAGACCGGGAAGTGCAGGGGAAGGAAGGTATTAACGCAGCATCTTCCAGCCATGCTGATTCCATTTAATTCCCTTGAATCCATTCATCAGTGTGATTGGATACTTTGCCTTGGACTTATTCTAAGCTTGAGTATCCAATTTGATTAGGCGGGATTTGCTGAAGAACCTGATTTCCAAGAGTTGCTGAAGCAGACGTTGCCCAGGAAATCATGTTCTCCAATCAAAACCAACACCCCAGACCCCCAATCCCACTAGTTAGAAGGAGACACAAATAATCATATATATCCTGCTCTATAAAATGAAGATCTCAATGTTTATTAATTACAATAAAAAGTAAAATCACAGAGCTATTTTTAAACAAATGTAGCCATTTAAAAAATACTTTAAACAAGAAAGTGATTTTTTAAAATTCAAAGTAAGAAATCTAGTACAAGCAAAAATGATGTTTTAAAGTATCATCAATGAATGTTCACACAGACTTTCCATCCCAATAATATAAGTATATCTTCAATCTTATGCATCAACAAAGGCACAGTGAGAAAGACAGCGACTGCTTCTGAAAGAAAATCAAAGAGGCCTACAGTGATGATTTTTTTCTAAAGGATCTCGGGAGTTGAAATAAGGCCGGTTTCTCCACGGGTTGACTGCGAAGGGAACAGCAGCGTCCTTCCCTCTGATTCCACCTTTGAAGAGAATGAAAGGAACTCACTGTAACATTCTGTCTCCCAAAGAGATGCAGAATTTAAGCCTAACCCCCAAGGAAATGCTGTAATCAAAGTGAATACTAATCCTGCTCTTACATTAAGAAATATCGTTAATAGCATGTTACAGCATTCAATAGCAAGTCTTGCTAATCTCCTTCTGAATTTTTAACAAAATCTTCCTGGATTAGAAGAATAATTCCAGTAGTCTGGAAATGACAAAAAGGCTGCAACTTTGGGCTGGATGGCATTGTAAACGACCGACAACGTTCAATACTGAGAGGACAGCACATAGTACAGAGGCTTCCTCATTCAAGTTCTCGTTATCCAAATCCCTGCAGTCACAGCATTTTTTGTAGGGAAGCAGAAGTTGTCAAAAATGTGAAAATGCACAATGCGTAAGCATATAGAAAACTAATCCTTTGTCAAACAGTGACCTTAATTAACACAAAGTTCTATGTCCATCAGGTCAACCTCTGCCGGAAGTCTTGTGCAGATTGCTACATGTTGAAACATCTGAAAACATATCATGAATTAACAAATAAAATTAGAGTCTAACAAAACTGAAAAATTGACAAAACATGTAGATTTCATGAAGTCAGTCGAAGTGACGTTAGAGAGATGCTGAAATCACAGCAAATCCACTGTCAAATACAGATCTGGCAGAGCAGGACCAGAAAACAACTAAAGAAAAGAAAATGGAGGCTAGGCATGGTGGCTCATGCCTGTAATCCTAGTGCTCTGGGAGGCTGAGGTGGGAGGATTGCTTGAGGTAAGGAGTTCGAGACCAGCCTGAATAAGAGCGAGACCCTGTCTCTACTAAAAATAGAAAGAAATTAGCTGGACAACTAAAAATATATAGAAAAAATCAGCTGGACATGGTGGCACATGCCTGTAGTCCTAGCTACTTGGGAGGCTGAGGCAGGAGGATTGCTTGAGCCTAGGAGTTTGAGGTTGCTGTGAGTTAGGCTGACGCTACAGCACTCTAGCCCAGGCAATAGAGCAATATTCTGTTTCACAAGAAAAAAAAAAGAAAATGGACAAGGATGATGATAACAGGTTCTTCAAGAAAGAAAGATCTGCATGTTGTAATTTTGAGAGGAAACTGATGAAGTGCTTAAATATTTTTGCAAAAATGACCATATCTATAATATTATTCCAAATATTAAGTATATGAAACACTAACAAATAATTTTCCTGAAATATTATACCCCCAAAGCAACATTTGCTTCATTTTTCATTCATCCCATATTCTAGAACATAGATGCATTTACTATATGAAGATTCATTTTTCCAGATAAAGTCCTGTTAATCAATTTATAAATTTTGACCATGAAATTGTACTCCCTGTCTTAAGTAGTACAATGACAGTTCCCTCTGTATGTTCCCAGCCTACTGCATCTTGCTCATGGTTGATTGTCCAGGACTCTGCAGAATGTTTCCTAACATCCCAGAGAATGAACCTCTAGTTAGGCCAAGGCCTCCTTCAATGTGAAAGGCTCATCTAAGTGTTCTGCATCAATCACTCTTTTATCAGTCTTCCTGTGTCTCACCTGGCCTTGAGTCTTATATCACTTTGAAGCCTTTGACCTTGGTCTTTGCTACCCTTTTGAAGAGAGAGATGCTAATTTCATACGCTGTCACGCAGGAATACTCTCTTTGCCCGCCGACACTTACCGACGGCACCCAGCTCAGGGGTGGGCCTGCTTCCGAGTCCCAGCTGCGCAGTCTTGTCTCAACACTGTGACTTCTCCCTTGTAGGGTGCGCGCTGCACCGGGGTGGGTACGCAGGTCTGAAACAGAACATTTCATTTGTCTCTTGTGGTTTATTATTGACTTCTTCAATTCAAAGCTAAGTGCAGCTCCTTTTATGACTTGTGAGAGCAAAAACAGAATCTTGTGAATTTATCAGGTGCCTCCCATCCTGTTGCCCTTTCACAGAAATTTCTGGCAAGCTTGGGGAGCTGGGTTGTCCCACCCTTAGCCAATGTCAATCTGCATCAGACAGAGGCCCAGGGAACCCACACGGGGGCCTCTGCCACATCCTCACACCCTTCTGAGTCTGGTAACTGTGTGTGGCCGTCTTTTCCAACATCCTCCCTTTTCTTCTAGTTTCAATCCTACTTATCTGTGTTCCCAGCATGCTTTGTTGTAAGACTCTCAGAGCAGTGGCTCCAGATTATAGCAATCTCTGTGTGTGTTTCATTGTCCTGACTGCCTTTGTGAATAACAGATCTTCTGTAGAATCTCACCTCTTTGGTGATCAACTACCCAGCAGAACCTTCTGCTGGATTCAGCTAGAGTTAATTCAATGCATGAACAAAGTTTTGAAATTTAGACACACACACACACACACACACACACACACACACACACGGACAAATAAATTATTGCCGGTCCCATTTTGACCACCCAAACTAATGTAGTGATCAACCATGCGGTCTGTGGAGTAAGACAGATCTAAGTTTAACTTCTCCCTTTGCCACTTACTACTCATAGGAAACTGACAAGTTAATTAATGCCTCTGAGCCTACTTCCCCATCCATGAAATGGGGGGAAATAGAACCCATCCAGAGACAAAGCATTTTCTTCCTTCATTCCACAGATATTTACTGAGTTCACACCACCCCAGATATTTTGCCAAGCACAGAAGATACAGCGAAGGCCAAGGCCAACAGCCCCTACAGCCGTGGGCCATCAAGCAAAGCGTCTGGCACACTCTGAGCACTCAGCAACTGGGGGGATCCAAGCCCCCCCCTTGCCAGGCCAGGCCCCTGTCCACCTTGTGTCTGCATGGATGCTTTGCTGGGCCTCCATTTGGGCTCATCGTCTACTCAGTCCTTTTCTTCACCTTGTGTCCTGTCATCATCTTGAGGAAGACAGACACCAGGAAATGAAGTGCCAGCCTCCCATTTCTGCCAGCAGCCCCTGGACACTGTGGTCGCCTGAATGACTGAGTTCAAGGTTGTTTGAAGCCTTGAGTTCCTCTGATACCCCACTCTCCCATTCAGGTCTTTGTTCCTTATCTCCTTTCCTCTCCTGGCTTTACTTTCCAAGCAAGACTGCATGATACAGCATTTAACTCTTGGGTGACCATATGATGTATCATCCAAACTAGGAAACTAGGGCACTTCTGAGAGTGACAAGGGTACAAACATAATTAACAAGCATAGTCCAGGACTGTCCGAGCAAATCAAGATTTATTTCCACCTTCCTTCAACTCCTCTCTTGCCTGTCATCTAGAGGGTCTTGCCTTTCTCTCAGTGCCCCTTGGCAACTGCACTCAGCAAAGCCCGTGTTATATCTAAGTTCCGTCATCAGCCTTGTCTGACATTGGTGCCACCTACCTGCGTGCCGTGTGGCCCTCATCAGCTCCCACTCCATCTCCCTCTTCCTGTAGCAGTTCATTTGAAAACCTTGTCTACTTGTGCTTTTCAGCTGTTGATTTTTTTGTCTGTCCTGGACTCCTTGGAAATTGACTGCCAACACCAATGGTTCAGCTGGGCCCATCACCCTCAGCTGGGGGAGGGCTTGCTCGACAAGCTGCTCAGCCCCTCACAGGCCCCCTCCCCTGGAACCTCGTTGCAGGTCCAGGGACCGTGCATGACCCAAACCAGGCAAATCAGACCCCTCCCAGCATCCTTCTGTCAGGGCTACGCCTTTGCACATGCTGGCATGCCCCCTCCCTTTTGCCTGAGTATCTCTGACTTTTATAACTCAGCCCAGGTGCTCATCAGTTTAGGGACTGGTAGCCCTCCTGCCCCATCGCTCTCTTGCTCATCACAGTTTTCTGGAATCATCTGTTTACTTGTCTGTCTCCCCCAGCAGACTGAGGGCCCGGGTACTGCTGTGTCTCCACAGCAAGTGCTCAATAAAGACAGGTGGAAGGTGTTTTTTTGGGAGGGGGAGAAATGAAGGGACCTTCCCATCTTTCTTTCTTCTTTTAGTGGGTCGTCCTGGCCTGAGCTGACTCAGTTTCCCTCATACTCTCCTATTGTGTTTCATCCTTTATCTGTTCTCCAGATAAATCTCTCTCTTTGGCCAGCTGCCTTCCGTGGGCAGGTCTCAGGTCACCCGTTTGTCTAAAAACCACATTCTGGCTGTTCAGTTACTGTGCCAGCAATGCCACTGAGCAGCATGTAGCCCGGCTGATCACCCTGGGCAAGCGGACCATCATCTGTCTCCGACATGACTGGCCGGGTCTGATCTGCACCCAGTCTCATTCTGTATCTGCCTCTGAGGCTCCAGGTGGGCGAGGTCTAGTTTCCTTCCAGAATGGCCATGGATGTGAGCCCTGCCTGCCTACTCTGCCACCTCAGAAACAAGCCAGCCTTCCTCCGGGAGTCTTTCACTGTCTCACACTCCACAGTCTCTCCCTGAAATAGAAAAGTTGACAGGAATCAAAGACAACTTACATTGCAGTCTCTAGCCTCTCAGCACTTTTGACCTTCTAATATTTTCTCATCCTTAGAGGTGGGTTGCATAAGCTCCATAATGGCTAGACCCACGTCTTATGCATCTTGTGCTGCCTACTGCCCCTGGCGTTGTGCTCTATGTGTGTTTCAGAATGTTGATAGATGTTCACTGTGACAAAATGAAAAAGTGATGGCGCTCACTCTGCAGAATCTTAAACCATCACTGCTGTTATTCAGAAACTCAGTTGCACATTTGTTTTCTAAGTAGACGTAACCTACAACTCTTAGAATGCTAGTCTGTTCCTCCTCTCTTGTGAAACAGCAAAGCTCTATCTGAAGTGCACAGTGCCCAGCCTGGCATGGACCCAGCACATGGGCTTCTTTCTCTGTCATCTCAGATGAATATGGTGATAATACAGATTCCATCCCAGTTCTCCTGGTGAAAAGCATACCCAATTCTTGGAGGACATCTATACAGCATGAAACACACAGAAAGGCTCAGGCTGCCTTTGGTATAGGAGAGTTGAGTTTGAGTTTTCAGTATTTAATGATAATTGTCATTGTGACAAGTTAATAGAAAGACAAAAATGAGAGTTATATGCATTACTATAAATAAACACTAATTGCAATCAACATTACACCTTCGTAATTGCAGAAATGCTTTTTTGGTTAGCTGATTAAGGAAAGAGGAAGACGTGAGTTGATAGAAAATGTAATCATATTGTCTGCAAAGGATGGAGTGCTGGCTAGATTCTCAGAGTAAAACCAGTAGGGAAAGGATCTCTCAGGCTGGAGATCAGAGTGTTCCGTGTTGAGCAACGTGAGCAGGTTATGGCCTGAATGTTCTCCTGACTGACTTCCCGCCTCCCTGGTCAGCTTCCTCAGGCTGCCTTGCTGGTTCCCTCTCTCCTGAACCCCTGAAGGTTCGCAGCCCCAGAGCTCTATCTTCAGCCCCATTTGTTCTCTGTCTAACACAGTCTCCTTAGTGGCCTCAGGATCATGGTCTTAAATCTATTTGCTATGATTCCCAAATTTTATCTCCAGCCTTGATCTCTTTGAATTCCTCTCTCCAGATTGCTTTGTCCAAGCAGCTAATTGGCCGCAGCCCCGAGAGGTGTAAGAATATCTCAAACAGAACTAGGACTTAAGTACCATGAACCATAATTGAAACAAGTAGAATGTAAGCTCTTTGAGATCAGGTACTGCTGTCTTATCAATGCCTATATCCTCAGCACCTAGAATACGGCCTGGTGTTCAACAAACATTTATTAAATGAAGGGAGATTTCTTGACTATAGGACTTCTTGAAACTTTTTATATCATATTGAGCAACTGTATCACCTGAGGGTGCTGTTATTTGATAACTTCCTCAAGGAGCACCTGCTTGTGTCCTGAGGACACACCTTGGGAAGGTCCATCTGGGTTGCAGCATCTTTTCCCCCCAGTGCACGCTGGTCAAGATTAGATAATCGCACCTCTACAGCAAGTCTTTCCATCTTGATGGTATCACAACAAAATAAAATGGCTTGAGGGTAAAACCATGCGAGAGGCTATTGCTGCAGTTTGGATGTTTGTCCTTTCCCAGACTCATGCTGAAACTTAATTACCATTGTAGCAATATTGAGAGCTGGGACCTTTAAGAGGAGATTAGGCCATGGGGGCTTTGCCCTCATGAATGGATTAGTGCTGTTACCTCGAGAGTGGGTTCCTTATGAAAGGACCAGTTCTGTCCCCTTCCGCCGGTCTCTCTTGCCCTCTTTTTGCCCTTCCACCATGTGATGACATCCACCATGGGAAGACATGGCAAGAAGGCCCTTCCCAGATGCCAGCCCCTCCATCTTAGACTTCCCAACTTCCAGAAATGTGAGCCAATAAATTTCTATTCACTACAAATTACCCAGTGTCAAGTATTCTGTTACAGCAGCAGAAAACAAAAACAGCTGTCCTAAATAATACAGTAAACATACATACACTAGTGGTCTACTTTGGTATAGGAGAGTTGAGTTTGAGTTTTCAGTATTTAATGATAATTGTCATTGTGACGAGTTAATAGAAAGACAAAAATGAGAGTTGTATGCATTACTATAAATAAACACTAATTGCAATCAACATTACACCTTCGTAATTGCAGAAATGCTTTTTGGTTAGCTGATTAAGGAAAGAGGAAGATGTGAGTTGATAGAAAATGTAATCATATTGTCTGCAAAGGATGGAGTGCTGGCTAGATTCTCTGAGTAAAACCAGTAGGGAAGAATCCCAAAGGAGTTACTGAAACAGTGCTTTCCACTGTTGCAGTAACAGGCTAAGGTACTAAGATGTTAATAAAGACAAAAGAATTTCCAAATACCAAATGGCAGACGCTGGCCCAACAACACTGAACAGTTCAAATGAACAGTGACTCCCAGAGAATGAAACCTATGCCCGGCCTGGTGAATTTAGAGGCACTCAGTACACACCGAGAGGAGCTATCCAGGGCTCTGTGAGTCAGTAGTACATGAACAATCCTTAGGTT
Source organism: Lepilemur ruficaudatus (assembly GCA_963574885.1). NCBI lineage: Eukaryota > Metazoa > Chordata > Mammalia > Primates > Lepilemuridae > Lepilemur > Lepilemur ruficaudatus. The sequence continues at coordinate 9,538 of CAUYRT010078321.1, forward strand.
CAATAGAAGTGATCTATAGCAATGAAAATTTGCATTTTGATAATGTTTTATAATCCACCGAATGTCTCCATTTAATCCTCAAAATATCACCTGAGCTATTTCTCAAGGACAATGTAGCAAAACTGGACCCTCCTAGTTCAGGGCTGGCTCCTTTGGTAAATTTGCCAGCCTGAGAGTACATGAACCCTATATGCAGAGCAGAGGTTGGAGGAGTGATGTCCTGAGGATGGGTGACAGGTGGCTACATGTTTGAGTAGGAACTAAACTTTATGATTAGTATACTGCAGTGGTAGAGGTTAAAGGGATCTGCTTTGAGGCAGACAAACCTGGGTTTGAGTTCCAACACTGCCACTGAGTAACTGTGTGACCTCCATGAGTCTCAATTTCATAATCTATGAAATGGAAATATCACTACTTACCTTCAAGAGTTGTTGTAAGAATTAAAGTATGCTTGGCACATAATTGGTGATCAATAAATATTTCCTGGATGAATGTTGAATGATTAGATGAAGCATGGAAAGAGTATTATGAAGTGCCCTGTATACAGTGATATGTAAACATCGACAGCTATCTCTACTGTCCCTTTTTTTCACTACCTTTGAAGCCCTAACTTACAGCACTTGTCTTTTTCTGTAGTGTAAATACTGCCACCCTGGATGATTTCAAGCTACCAAAGTGACATCACTGATTGAAGAGTTGGGAAAAGACGCACACAAGCGTCTCTTGTGACTCAAATGAGCCACCTGCAGCATATGTATTACCTTTTATTGGTGGTAGTAATCAATGTGAGGAAATTAGCATGATAAGGCAGGTGACAACGTCTTAAATTATTTTCTCTGAGCTACCACCTTGAGAAAGACATTGACAAATGACTATTTCAGAAACAGAGAATACCCACCTCAAGGACCAGATCAGCCATCCACTCAATTTTATCTTATCTACAAGGCAAATTATGCTTATCACTGCAAAGACACAACCCAGTTTAAAAGCTTTGGCAGCAGTATTATGAAACCATACATTATTCCGTGAAGCTATTCCTGTTTCTGTATAAAATGCAATGTGACCCTTATTTTCCAGAAAAGGTTGGAGTTGCTTATTACTGAAAAAAAAAGAAAAAGGAAAAGAGATCACCTAAAGAATGTCCATCCTTTCAAATTTTGGTGGAAATTACAACACTCTAAACACACAAAGATTCCAGATATATAATCCATTTGAATTTAAAGAGCTATGTATTTTTTGGTAAAGATTTAACAGTATGTAATTTTATTCTTTCGGAATTCTCTTGAACATCCAAGTTGCTGTTACTTTATTTTCCTTCCCCTTTTATGTCTCTTCCCCTAGCACTCTTCCTAAGTGACTTTTATAAAAATTGAAATATATTTTATTATGTTATATTTATCAAAGAAAGTTTGTTGTCTCGTCTTCTGATTTAAAGTTTTTCCCTTAAGGATCGGCTGTTTACATTTTAAAATAAATTAACAATTCCCCAAAGCTGTCAACTTGGATAAAATGTCTTTTTTTCCCTTTGAAATTCCCCAGAACATCCAATAACAGTAACAGCTGCATGGTGTGATGCCAATAAATTTTAGTAAGTAATAAAATCATGGACAAGAATCAAGCTCACAGGTAACCCCACCGTTTGGGTTGAGGTGGCGGGGGAGAGGACAATCTTCTGGGAAAATTTATTTAAATTTCTTTCTATGCACCTGGAAACCACAGCCTTTGCTCCTCTTGTTTGTGGCTTATTCATTTATCAAATGCCTACTGTGTACCAAGTACTGGCATAAAAAGAATAAGATGCTGTCCTGAAGGAACTCACACTCTAGCCAGGAGAGCAGCCAAGTTCTGGAGTTGACAAACACTGACGTATGTGACTCCATCATCTGTGCTTTGAAAGCCCAGAATGGAAAGTGATTAACTTTCCTGGGGAGGATAACAGGTGAGCAGGAGAAAGAGTATGGGCCATTCCTGCTTACCTTCAATCTCTTCTCCCCACTCACAAAGAAATCTGAGTCTTTTAAATAAAAACCAAAGCAATAGCTTTGATAACCTCATGTGAATTTAAAATCTAGAGTTCCTTACAGTTCTTTTTTTTTAGCCTTGGTGTGATATTTTTACACTATAGTTGTCTTTGCCTAATGGGATGGAAATGAGGGATTGAAACATCTCTAGACAGTTTCCAAAGCTCATTTCATTTTACCCATTTTATTTGATATTTTTTTCCTTATCAACATTTTTCTAATAATGCTGTTCTCCACGATTTGGGTTTTATGTCTATTTTCTTCTCTTTTCTTGTCTCTATAGACGTCCCGTGGTACAGTGGGAATCAGAAAGAACTTATCACTAATCCTGGCTCTTATGGTTACTTACTGCTTAGCCCAGGAAAATTTACTTAATCTCGCTGAGACTCAGCTTTCTGTTCTGTATAATGGGAATGATAATACCTACCACATGGCTCACTTGAGTGGATTAAGTAAAATAATGAATGTGAACCACTTAGTACAGCACCTGCAGAGAGTAAGTGCTCAGAACAAAATACAATAATAATAACTATTACTTATTGTTATTTTAAACACATTAATGCACTAGAATACCTAAAAAGTTGCTATCAGAAGAACATGCTAATAAACTAAAATAATTCACAAAATTGATAGTCAACTCATAAAAATCGAAGTTGACATTAATTCTGCCAACAAAACAGAAAAAAACTGTAAAAGAAGAACTCACAAAACCAGTCATTTGGTGATCTCTGCTGCCCAAAACATTTTCCCTCTAAGAGGAAGACCGAGGCAAAGCTAGTCATTTCAACAGTACATCAAGGTTCCCTCTTAGTCTAGCCCCCTGCTGGCGAGCTTGTGGAACTGACTGCCACGAGGGGCCCTGCCTTGGATCCACTTCAAGTGCCTCGTTATCTGTTACCAGGTCTATTGATTCTACCTCCTTCTAATTTCCTGACCCCACCCTTTCTGCTCATCCCCTGGGTTACTGCGCTGCTACAGCCTCACAAATGAGCAGCTGCCATCAACGCCTCCAACTCAGATTAATTTTTTTCTTGAGAGATTCTTTTCCAAGCCTAAGGCTTAGTAATTTATCTCTCATTACCTCATTTAACTCAATCTTTATAACTTATGGTATAGTTTATTGCTTAAATATACTGATTGTGGACTCAGATAACCAGGATTTGTGTTCTGGCCCTGACGTACACTTGCTGTGTGACTTGGACAAGTTTCTTAATTTCTTGAAGCTCTAGTTCCCTAATTTGTAAAATGAGGAAATGATACCGCCCCCCTCACAGAGCTGTTGCAGTGACAGAGCCCTTGGCAGTGTGACTCGCATTCAGTAAGTACTCGCCAAATGTTGGTACTGCTGTTATTTACCACAGAGATGTGTAGAAACACCTAGGATTCTTAGAGTCACCACCTACTTGTCACTTGTCAGTGTCAACAGTTACCAGTTAACTCCTCTACCCGGCAAAATTAACTGTTACCTAAAACATCATCTATTTTGACCGAAATACGGTCTATAAAGAACCGTAGCATTTCTGAGAATTTAAGGCATGCTACATACAGCACTTGCTTACCTAATCAAAGCCTTAGAAAGTGCTAAAAAATGGATGAATCTTGTGTAATGGACCCTGAGAATCCATGAGTAAAAAATTTTCACCAGACATTATAGGAGAAATCAAAGAGACTACAAGATCCAAAGGAAATGAATTGAAAAACAGCCAGAGAACTCTGAAAAAGGAGCCATATATTTGAAAAATGGCAAGAACAGACAGAAGCCTTAGGATGAATCCAAGGACTGCAGACTCCAGTGCGGGCATGGCCAGACAGGGAGCAGTAATGAGCAAAGCCACAGGGTGAGAACCAGAAAGGGCGTCCTCTCTGGACTAAGTCAGTACATCAGCTCCGGCTAGTTCTTGCCATGTGAGATTGAGGGCCTAGGGTTGCCTTCCCCAACCCCCAAATCCAGAAATCTAGATTTAGTTTGACCTAAAATTTTCCAATATTCTAGTGTAGTGTAGTGAATTTTAAAAACTATTTAAAACTCTGTGTGAACTCAAGAAAACAGGTGGAAGCCCAAGATATATTAAGGCCAAATACCTCTTTTATAATAACATAGAATTATTACAAAGACTTGGGGACATTTACTATAGATTCGGTCATCAAAAGGGGAAAGGAAAGAGATAGACTGAACATTTATTAACCTCCTACTATGTGCCTTACATTTTAAAATCTCCTTTGAGTGTCACAATTTGTTAGGGAGGAAACACTGTTGTCATTTTCCAGATGAGGAAACTGAGCCCACCAATGATAGAGGGCCATGCAGCAAGGCAGAATTCATATTTACAGCCCCTGATTCCAAAACTCCGCCATTGCTCTTGTGGTCATGAGAATGCACCTTACCAGACCTTCACGTCAACGGAGGGCAGTTTTCCAAGGGGCTGGTGCTGAGTGCTGAACTGCATCACTGCTTTTGCCGTCAGCCAATGACTGGGCTTCGCCTGTAGCTGGGAGACCTGAGACTAGGCTCAAGGACTCCCCAAAGGCCTTGTTCAACCTTTCCTAGACTGTATGGTGGTCTAGGATGCTTCTACCCCATTTCATTCCTTCTTTCCTTCACTAGGGTCAGATCTGAATTGCAATCAGAGGGGTCTCCCAGCCTCTTCAAGTTCCCTTCCATTTTTTTCTCACAGGTGTTTCCCTTAATAAAATCCACGCACCTTTATCCATCTGGGTGTCTATTTCTTGTAGAGCCTTGACTAACTGACACAATTACCAAAAAGCCCCCAAAGGCCTTGAACTTGACTGGGAGAACCTGACGTCGTCCATCGGGAAACCCTGAATAGACACACATCAGTCTGCAAGGGCAAATGCCTCCATCCAATCATAATTCTTTCTTTAAAAATTGGTATTGTAACATCTCATTTCAATCCTGACTTCCCAGGAATACAGTAAGCTGAGTATGATGTGACAACACCACCGTCACCACCAACAATAGCAACCAGCCAGACACCCTGGAGGGATGACAGTCCGGCCTGTGGCAGTATACTCACCTGGTCTCGCTGCTTGATTCGTTTGTAAACATACTCAGCAAATGGTTTTCGAGGAATAAACCTCCCATCTCCTGCCGCGACACTGAGAACTCCAGCTTCATACACCACTTTGCCTCTTGAAATAGTCACAAGGGGCACCCCGTGGCAAACCATGCCCTCGAAGATGTTGAAGTTAACAGCCTGATGGTGCGTTTTTGCCGAGATAGTCCTGTGTTTGTAAAAACAAACAAACAAAAGAAGCCTGAGGTCATCACCAGCTCATTTGATGTATATAAAATATTAAGAGAAGAATGACTTAGAAGAAAATTTAGCAACTCTATTAAGTCATAGATTTATCACTGTAACAAGTGACTTTAAGAATAGAACATAGCATTAACATTTCATTACAAAGTAATTACATTTTCTGGGAGAAAAAACCAAGACATCACTCTTTGAGGTGATTAATGAGGATGGAGTGGGTGGAAGGAAGGCATTGTCTTTCATGTTTAGACTTTTAAATTATTTTTTGTTATGTGCTAAAGAACAACCTATTTTTTCATTTTTAAATTATAAAACATTTTAAACACAGGCGAGTCTGACGAACACACTGGCCCGATACCCAGCTCTACGGAATTTTAACTGTTTGCAGATGCACTTGAGTCTTCCTCAATACCCCTTCCCAAATCCACTCCTGTCCCTGCCTTCCAGCTGTAATCCCTATCTAATCATTATTAAATCAAATTTGGTAGTTATCAAGGAAAAATATATCTTGAATTTCCTTTCTTTCTCTATGACAAACTGGAAATTTAAGGATAAGAGAAATAACCAAATGTGTTAGAAGACAATCTCTTAGCATCTTCTCTGCCATGCATTTGCATTTTCATCATCACTCTCACTGGTTGATCAATACTTTTCAATCTTACACAATATGATTGATGACGATGACTTCCAGGCTGGGTATTTAGAAATGCTGGGTGCCTCGTTTCCTTAAATCTCATTAAATGGAAGAGAAAAAACAAATCTGGCAGCAGGGAATAGTAAACACACAATCTGAATTCTGGTAGAAGTTGCTGCAGTGCCTCTCGGGAATGAATGAAAGAGAAGTACTCTGCTAAGATCCTCCAGGCTGAGTCTGAAGGAGAATAGACAAAAGCTCCCCCAGTCCTAATCTAGACGGGCTGTGCTGGGAACCCCTGGCTGTTGGGTGCTGCAGTCCTAGACATGGACACCGTAGGTCCTTGCTTCCGGATCCTACATCCCACTGCTTACTTGGTTTCCAATTCTAGCAGCCCAAACAGAATGCTTGATTCTCAGTGCCAATCACAACACACCCACGCGAGTTTGCTCCTCCCTTGAGTTTCTCATCTCAGTAAATGACACTACCATCTACCTTTCCTTGTCCCTGAATCCACGATCAGGCTTGTTGGTTCTACCTCCCCATAAAATAAATCCCAAAGCTGCCCACTTCTTGCCCTTCCATTGCTCCCACCTGAGACTGCACTCTCGTCTCTCGCCTGGTCGATCCCAGCACCTTTTACTGGCCTCTTTGCTCCAGCTCTTACCCTCCTGTACTCCTTACTACTCTCCACAGAGCTGCTCAGATGCTCTTTTAAAAATGAAAATCAGATCATGTCACTCCAGCCTGTTCCCCACAAGCCAGATAACTATAAAAAAGCACAGCGATAATAATAATAAAAAAGAAATTTCTCCCAGTGAGAAATATCCACCATGGAAAAGAAAAAAGGGGAATATCCAGTATGTCAGGCAGAGAGCTTATAACATCTTATTTCATCTTTAGAACACCTCTTCAAGGTAGAGAGTATTTTCCACATTTTACAGAAAAATAAATTGAGATTTAGAAAGGTTAAGTGACTTGTCAAGAGACATATCACTAGTTTGATGAAACCGGGATATTTTTATATTTTTAAAATTTATAATAAAAATGACATTTTGGTGTACAGGTCTATGAATTTTGACACAGACATAGATTTGTGTTGCTGTCACAACAACAGTTCCATCACTCCTTAAGACCCGTACTGTCCTTTATAGTCACACTCTCCCCACCCCTGACTCCTGGCAACCATCGTTCTGTTCTCCATCACGATAGCTTTCTCCTTGTCATATAAATAAATGGAACCATGGAGTACGCCACCTTTTGCGACCGACTTCTTTCATTCTACACAATGCCTTTGGGATTCATCCAAGTTGTTGTGTGTATCAATAGTTTGCTCTTTCTGTTCCTGATCAGTATTCCATTGTATGGAGCCACCACAGTGTGTTTTCCATTCACCCGAAGAAGGACATTTGAGTTGCTTCCAGCTTTGATGATTGGGCACAGAGCCACTATGAAATGCAGGTACATGTTTTGCATGAGCACTTCCCTAATGTAAATACCCAGGAACGAAATTGCTAGGTCATATTTTAAGAGTATGCTACAACAAAAAGATCTTTCAGTGACCTTAGGAACCAACTCGCTGATACAAAGAAGTCTTTAAAAGATCACTACAGAGTAGGAGACAAGTACAAACACAACAACAATAATTTCAAACACTAAGAGGAGGGAAAGCTACTGATCAAATAGTAAGTAATGTCACTAAACCAGGAAAATGAAGAAACTATTTAAAGAATACTAACTACAGAATAAGTTACGATGAATCCTGAGTTGGTGATGGAATACAAAC